>PVKA01006218.1:0-72316 GCA_004027165.1 Ctenomys sociabilis | reverse complement strand
TATCCAATATCTATGTGTTCTATAGATTTAAATTTTTTTCTTATGTTCTACCTTGTAATATAAATGTCTTACTTGTGGTTCATATATTTATATTTGCTTACAAGGATCTAAGATTCAAGTGATGACATAATTGTTTTTGATTGATTGATTGACAGAGGGCCTCACTATGCAGCTTGGATTGGTACTGATCCTGTTGTCTCAGCTTCTCCATTGCCAGGATTATAGGTGTGTGCCACAATGCCCTCAAGGTCAGCATGGTCCAGGGCCAGCACTGCATGCAGTACTAGGGATGGAACTTGGGTCCTTGCACTTGCTAGGGAGGCGCTCAGACTGCCATGCTATCTCCCCAGCCTGATAAGACAATTTTCGATGCTTGAAAATTTAGATACAGCGGGAGCAGTCCTTAGCATGAGTGGGTAAGGAGTTTATGTAGATATGAGATAGAAATGAAACCCACAGATCTCAGATAAAGAGTAAGAACAATATAAAAATGCATATAAAAATAAGAAATGAGGGCATGGTAGCAAAGAAGAGAGATAAAAGACTACAAATGGAAATGCACAAGGACGCAGATCAAATCAAGAATGTTAAATTTGAAATGGAATTAGAGACTATCAAGTTATTCCAATCAAGTCATTTCACAGTGTACAGTCTGTAGACCATCCCATATCTGGCTGGGCCTTTTGCACTGTTGTAGATGGGACTAAGAAGTCAGAGTAGAGGAGATGTGGGAGGGACCAATGATGGAGAGCTGAAGGGGAAATGAAAGCCCTGAGACAGGCATGAAGTTATGGGAATCTGTGGGGTTTCTCTGGGAGGGAAGTGGGCAGTGGGTGGGTTTCTGCTTGTGGGAAGGGGATGGCAGAGCAGACTGTGAGGTTTGTGGGATGATATGGGGTGGGGGACAGCATCAGAGTTCTGGGGAGAAGCTCTGTCTGTTAGAGGACGAAAGCCACTCTCTGGGGTTGACTTAGGGGAGGGCCACAGAAGAGCCCAGGCAAAAGTGAAGATGGAGGTGCCCGTGGCCTGAGCATGAACAGGACCCAGGAAGGGCTCAGGGAAATTAGTGAGGGAGAACACTAGGCTCCCCCAGGAGGCTGAGACCTTCTACTCTGGCTGGGTGCTAATACAGGATGTCCCACTCTTCTCAGATTACACTTTTAAAATTTGGGTTTTCCAGAGATCCTATACAACAAGTTTCTTCACTCCCTATAGTATTTTATATGATTCAGATTCTTAGATCTACAAATATTCACCAGCACAAATCATCTGCCAGTTTCTCTTTGTATACCACCTGTTTCCTTCCCTTTTGGGGAATTAATATACAAAAAGCTTTGGGTATAAAAGTGATCAGCTTAGGAGTTTGGGTTATTTACATGAACACAATTTAAATATTTTAAGCAAATGGTTGAAGTGATCAAATTCAGGTTTTGGTTTTTTTTCATTTGCTTATTTTGTTTTTTGTTTTGAGACTGGGTCAGACTACGTAGTTCAGGCACGTGTCAGACTTACAACAATCCTTCCGCCTCTGCCTTTAGAGGGCTGGAATTACAGCTGTGCAATACTCAGTTCAGGTGTCATGCTCCAGCATGACCTGAGCCACTCACGGTGAACACAGAGTGTCAGTGAGACTAGAGAAGGAAAGCAGATTTCAGAAATGGAGAGAGAAATGTGATGGCCATAGGAAGTAAAGGAGTCACGTTCCAAAGAAAGCAGGGGCCTAAGCGTGGCTGACTGGGTGGGTCTCACCATGGCAAGGGGAGGGTGCTACTGCTCCTCTGGGACTCTTGAAAGTTTTACTGAATATTCTTTTTCTTTCATGTTTCACTGTTTCCTCTGATGATGAATTATGTCATTAGTGAATTATATATATATATATATCCTGCTCTTCTGTGGCCCTCTGCTAAGTCAACCCCAGGGAGTGGCTTTCATCCTCTACAGACAGAGCTTCTCCCCAGAACTTTGATGTTGTCCCCCACCCCATGTATATATATCTCCCCTGTACCTTATTGCTCTGTTGCAAGCTGCTCCTCTCAGGTTTTACTTTCTGCCCTCCCCTTCCTCCTCTTTGCCTTCCCCCCATTTTCTTTTTGTTTTTTCTGTTCCTTCAGGCACAGGGGCAGCCCCTCCAGTGGGCAGAATCAGATTGAGCTTTCTGGCACTGCTGCAACTAGGCGAATGTTGTTAGTCTGCTCAGGATGCTATCAAACAATACAGTAACTTGGGTAGTTGGAAACCCAAAAATATTTTTCTCAGTAATAGTAAAGAGGATCTTAAGTTCAAGGTTCTGGAAAATTCAGTTTTTTCCAAGGGTGATCTTCCTGGCTGACAGCAGCTGACTGCTCACCATGTGTTGACGTGGCTCTTCTTCGGTAAGTGTGTGCATACACACACACGTGCGCACACAGAGGAGAGAAAGGAATATTACGTTCTAGTTCTTTGCTGTTTACCTTTGAGTTTTTTATTATTTAAAATGCAAACTAGTAAAAAAATCATGAGAAATGATACAGAATTTCACTAAACAAAATAATAGGAATTGAACAATGGTTGTATTACATATTGTCTACAAATTAGTTGTTCAGATTTTCCGAGATAAGCATGCAAGCTGGTCAAAACGTTATAAAAATTAAAAAGGAGAAAAAATTAAATATTAACTGCTTCTTTCAATAGACCAGCAGAAATTAGTGGTAAAAAAATCCAAGTTGTCCAGCATATATACATAAATGTGCCTCTCCCATCTTCCTCCCTCCCTCTTCCATGCTTTCCTCATCCCATCATTTCCTTCCCCTGGAGTAGATTCTTTCTTTTTCACAGTGTCTAGTGCACCATTCAGACTCTTTCAGCTTCTTACACTAAGGAGGCAGTGCAATGTTTGCTAATGCATATCTGCTTTATTTCACTTAAGAGTATGGTCACTAGCTGCATTCATTCAAGGATACAAGCCTCGAATTTATCTTTTTTTACAGCTGTGTAAAAAAGTTACATTGTGTAAAAAAGTCACATCTTTTCTTATCTGTTTGTCAGTTTGTGTTGTTTCCAAGATGTAGCTATGACAAATTGTGCTGCTGTACATATGTGTGCACATATTTTGCTGTGGTATGTTGTTTTTCAGTTCATTTGGAAAAATACCCAGGAGGGGAATACCTGGGTTGAATGGGACCTCCAATCTTAGCTTTCTTAGGAGTCCCCACACTGATTTCCATAGTGGTGGTATCAGTCTACACTCCCACAGAGAGTGGATAAGGGATTCTTTTACCCAAAGTATGGATTGTTGGTTGACTTCTTGATGATAGCCATTCTTTCTCAGTTAAGATGGAATCTCAGTGTTGTTTAATTTGGATTTCCCAAATGACCAATAATGTTGAACATTTAAAAAATATATTTATTTGCATTTGTATTTCTCTTTTTTAAAATTTACATGCTTCATTCTTTATTCCAAAGAAACTCCATGTTCAACATAATGATGAAATGGCTTTACAAATATACTAATGGAAAAGACCCAAGGATCCCTTTCCGTAAGGACCAGCAGAAAGCTTTGTAGGCAGCCTTAGCTTATGACATAACAGGTTACTTCACCTATTTATCAAATCAGCAAATATGCCATGAGAACATTTCACTCCTAGAATTCTGATGATCCTATCGCCAGAATGTCATGAGATTATTCCCAGCTACTGCTCAAGTTATATCCTTCTCATAATCTCAGGACATTCCAACAGGCACATGGTCAGAAGTCTCTAAAGAAATGAAAATTTGTAAAGCTCTAAGCCACCGGAGCCTGGGATCTTGGGATAGACATGTCTTTCTCATCCAGAAAAATGATGCAAGCTGAAGAATGAAATGGTGTGTCTAAAAGCTTACCAAAGGTAGATACTCCATAAGTGACAACTTTCTCATCCATAGAATAGGAATAGTATCTATTTTCCAGTTGAGCTTTTTGTGTTAAATAGGAGTACCTGGGAAGCTCATTGCTTAGCACATAAATTGCTTAATAACACTGAAAGCCTTCAATATGTAAGGTAACAACCACAGAAGCTGACACTGAAACAGTCCACTACATTTTGACAGCTGCCAAAACCACAAGGACCTTTTCTGAGATACCACATTTAAAACTTGAGATCTCAAGTATTGTATTTATAAATAAAATATTTTCCAGCAAGAAACAAAAGCCAATAGAGAAGAAAACAGACTCGCTACAATATGTAGTCACCAATTTTTAAAAATGAAAAATCTTCACCAAATACGTAACTTGATTCTTTCCTCTGAAATGTTTAACCTCAAGGCAATAGGAAGTGAACAAGGTGAACAGAGGACTACACATATCTGCTAACCACAAAGGTATTGATTCAAAAAAATATACTTCTACCAGTAAAGACTGAGTCCTCATCTGCTCTAAGTAAACACTAGATCCCACTATATCAGCTTTATTATCTGCACAAAAATGAAGCTATAAAACATTTCCAACCTGAATTTTTTAAAAAGTCAAAATTTGTAGAACCTAACCTATTATTTACCTGTGGAACCCCAAGGAGTTAGGAAAAATTCATTTTAATGATACAAGTAACCTCCATTTTACAGCTGTCTTTATTTTTATTTTTTTGTCTTTTTGAGACAGGGTTTCACTATGCAGTTCATGCTGGCCTTAAGCTCACTTTGTAGCTCAGGCTGGTCTCGAACTCACAACAATCCTCCTGCCTCAGCCTCCCGAGTGCTGGGATTACAGGCATGCGCCACCACGCCCGGTTTACAGCTCTCTTTAATTGCATGTATTCTATCCTACTTTTGAAACTTTTTGGTTGGGGGGGCAGTTCTCTAACTTTATTTCCAAGTTAGTTCTCATCCATATTCACTGTCTGAAGATTTTTGAATGTGGTAACATGGACGTAGATTACCGAATATACAGCTTGTTTGGTAAATCTTCATCCTCATTCCGTTTCCTGGACAACCATATGTGGATATGATATGGAACATTCCTATTCCTTTGGAACAGACAGCTGTGTTGAGCCTGGTGTCCATGTGCACATCTGAAGTCCCCATTTCCTTCATGACAAACTTTCGGGTCTCCTTCAGTGCCCGAGGAGCGCACTTCTTGAAGCCCACTCCCTCCGTGGATGCGCCTGTGAAGGTTGATCGCGTATTCTCAGGTCACCTTCTCGTTGATTGCAGAACGGCCCCTCATCTCGCCACTCTTCTTTGTGGGAGCCATTCTGCCTGGCCTAAGTTGGAAAGGCAAAAAACCTCCAGTGCTTTTTTTTTTTTTTTGGTGGTACCAGGAATCAAACTCAGGACCTTGCACTTGCCAGGCAAGCACTTACTCAACTGAGCTATCTCTCCAGCACTCTGAAACTCTTGTTGGGCTGGGAAGATTGCTCAGTGGAATAAGCACTTCCCTGGCAAGCACAAGGTCCTGTGTTCAATTTTTAGTATTAGGGGAAAAAAAAAGTGTTGTAAAATAAAGGCTCAACCTCCATTTACAGATTTTGGATAACTTTACAAAAAGTGTTAAATATGTGGCAGAAATTGAAAAAAATCAAGTGAGATGGAATCATTGTATGATAAACCTGAAATCCTAATAAGGAACTCAGAACATTCTGTAACACTATGAAAATTATTTATTCGCTGTACACAGAACATGTCCACTACAAAATGTACATGTAAATCACTGAAAAGTATAGTCTGGCACACATGTTCTCAGTTACAGAACATACTAAATCAGGATAACAGTTGTCTAATCATAGTAGTCAGGGTCTCTTGAATATCTAATGCAAAATTAAATACTTATTTTGAGAATTCTTTTCCTATTATGTGTGTGATTGAGACAGAGTTAACAATTAATATAACTCTAGTATATTACAGTCACAGCACAGTAAATCAGTTTATTGCAGATTAAAATTTTTTATTGTTCCTATTAATGCTATGTAAATAAAATATTGGATGTTTTTAAATGTCAGGTAACCATAAAACTAGTTATCTTTGACAGTATATTGGGTTTGTAATTACATTATATGAGCAGAGAAAATTACTCTATAATACATCTGAAAACAATCTGGCCATATAGCAGTGATTTGTTAGGTTTGTGCTCAGTAGATATTTACAGAATAAAGCAAATACCTATCCTTGTCCCCACTTATCCCATGTAATGTTTTGCCCATAGTAAGGACTTGATTAGGTATTTGGTGACATACTGATCAGGGAAGAGGTGCGAAGTGATGGGCCCTCTTGGCTGGATGTCAAGCATACATGAAATATACCTGGGACAGTGAGTGGTTAACGGTGATGTAAACTGTATGTGGTATATCAGTAAATAAACTCGGATGCCAACAAAGCAGAAAACACTTGCACTGGAATAAACAAAGGCAAGATTTGCCAAAAATGGCATAAATGGGAATGACTTAAAGAAATATGTGGAAAAATTCACATTGGAACTTGTACTCTTGAGCCAGACCAACAGAAGCGCTGTAAAAAAAAAACAAAACTGTGGCTAACTTCCTTGTTTTGAGGAGAATATTATTATTATTATTTTTTTTTTTTTGGTGGAACCAGGGATTGAACCCAAGTCCTTGGGCTTGCCATGGAAGTGTTTATTCTACTGAGCTATCTCCCTGGCCCCTCAGACATCCTAGTTTTAAATAAGTTATGGACCTGTTACATATGAATCAATACAAGCCTGTTCGTATTTAGGGATTAGTTTCCACAAGTACAAAGTTGAATTTTCCTTTATTTGTCCTAAAATGCTTACTATCAAATTTGAAGGGACTTCAGTTACTCCATATAGTTTTTGACCATTGTTTTTATCTGTTTATTCCAGATATTCGTACAGCATTCATACTGTAGCACCTTCTACCCACTCTTTGGTCACTTTAACTACCCTTCTTTGGTTCTTTTTCTGGTTTCAGATTTTTCTTGAAGTTCAGGAAGCAGAACGGTACTGGGTACTGCAGCTGCGGGTTGGTCTATTATTGTCGGAATGGCTTCTGCTGTGTCGTGGTCTTCCAGTTGGTGCAATGTTTCTAGGACTATAAGATCTTCTATAGCTGTCATTGAAAGACTGACTTCTTGATCCCCTCCTTTCTTTGCTCTGGCTTCTAGAATATCTGTATCTGTCATAATCATCATAACGTGAAGCACTGCACACATTCCTTCCTGCCTTGGCTTTCATTTGATTAGGTGTCTTCCGATCCCCTTGTGCAAACTGTATTTCAATCTGATGTTCACATATCCATTTTCTGTGCAAGTTATGGAAAGCATCTTCAGCATCATGAACATTCTCAAGTTGAACATCAGCAAATCCTCTTGGATGTCACATGTGTGAATCAAGTGGAACATAGACATCAACTATTGCACGTAACAGCCAAATTCATGCTGTAAATCTTCAGACCTACTGTCGCTGGCCACATTCCTGAAGAAAAGAGCCGTGTTGGGGGCACAGGCAGCAGGCCACGGAGGTGGCGTCAGTCTCAATGAGGAGCGCTAAGGGGCTCAGCAAACTGTATGGGACTGCCCATATTTATATTTCTTCATCTGAGAATTGTGTATTCATCTCAGATGCTTATTTTTTAATTGGGACTTTAAATTTTCGGGGGCTGATTTTTAAAAATACTTTATATGTTCTCGATAGATGTCCTTCTTTCTTTCTTTATTTAATTAATTTTTTTTTTGATATTGCAACCTGAGTTTTCTTTTTTGGGGGGGGCGGTTCCTGGTGACTTCTTTTTTTTTAATTTTTTTTTATTTTATTGAACTACAAATGTCAATCAGACAGTTTAAAGACACCTTAACCATACAGATTTGATAAATTAATACATTGCAAACTGTTTCCATAACGTTTTGGTATTGTACAAGGTGCATACATGATATTATATTTACAGATATTATTTTAGCAGATATCTCTTATCAGTGAATTAAGAGTGTAGCTGCTTACTTATCTTATTTTTTTATACCTGAATTATATCAAAAATTCAATAATGATTTTCCTAATGGATGACCATAGTACTAGAAGCCGACATAATATCCTGTCCAACCACCATTAGTGCAGATCTTGCCTCTCATAGAATTTTGTAGAAGCACAGCGTTATCTATCCCAACTGTACTGTCTATACACACACATCGTGATTTTTTCTTTCTATACCTCTTCCTTTGTCTACACCTGTCAAAAGTGGGCACTCCATTGACATTCAACTAACTTAGATGCTTGAACTCGACACCACAATCCAACACAGTCAGCATTCTACAACAATAGTGAGTTATTCAAAGAAATTGTCGACCACAGCCATTTACAGCTCAGCTTAATATTATGGCCTCACGATGTATACTTCATTTTTATACTTTTCTGCTGGATGGTTAAGACCTAGGTAGATCAAGACTTATATACCAACACATGAACTTTATATTTCCTATGTGGTCAGTGAAGTCCTCTCAGAGTTTATCTTGTAGTCCTGTACGTTATTCTGTAGTTCCTTTGTCTGTATCATCCATGTGGATGAGTCACAGCCAATGCTTGACCAGTTTGCTCTCTGTGAGAGCAGGTCAGAAAGGCTCCTATGAGAGTAGTGGCATAGGGAAGGATCATCAAAGCTCTTGCTCTGCGAGGTTCAATGTAGCTCCAACCACAGTGAAGGGGCTGTTGAGCTTCAGCTCAAGAAGATGCTGAGGATGATGGGGCAGGAAGAAGCTCCACAAAGCTCCCATGGTTTTTGAGGGGGAGGTCACCAGGGCTACCCTGACCATTGGAGAAGGGTGGAGTCAGGCTCAGCAAAGCTCTAGAGATGTTGGCTAGGGTGAGGCAGGGCTCATCATATTCCTATTGCTGTCTGGTATCCACTTGCTGTCTGTGATGCTAAGATAAGCTTCGGCAGATCAGCCTACTTGGTTTTTTTTTGGTGGTAATGGGGATTGAACTCAGGACCTTGCACTTGCCAGGCAGGTGCTTATTCTACTTAGCTATCGGCCTGGCCCCGAATGTTGTGTGTGAAGTTGCCTTGTTTGTTTTTGGTCTTTTTAAATTTTACCATATTTTTTTTTTGGTTGAAAGACTATTTTGCTTTTGATGGGGTGTATCAGGAATCGAACTCAGGACCTCACATTTGGGAAGCAGGCACTGGGCCCCTGAGCTATATCCCTGGCCCTAGTTTTGATTTTTTTAATGATTTTTTCTCACTGAGTTACTTTTTCAGCCCTTTAATTTTTTTTTTTTTTTAGATGTTTTCTTGCTTAGTTGCTCAGGCTAGACTTGAATTTGTGATCCTTCTGACACAGCCTTCTAAGACAATTGAATTGCAGTGGGATTGCAAGCTTCTGCCCTGAGGCTTGGCCAATGTTTTTATAATTACTATAAGGATGCTTACCCAGTCAGATTAGGGCTCCATAATTAGTATTTCATTTGTCAATTACTTCCTTAGCATGTCCAACATAAGTATACTGCCATGGAAGTTAGAGATTCAGCATATGAATTTTGGCCAAAGACATGCATTCATACATTTAAACATGTAATGGTGAGCAAGATTACTCAATCTGGAGTGTGAGCCTAGTCAGATCACTTGGGTTACACTGTAAACAAACAATCCATTGACAATTTGACTTATCTACCTCATGCTATCTTTATGACACCGGGTTCTGAGTTCAGCAGGTGAGAAATCATGCCACCTATAACACTATAAAGCTAGCTAGTCTATCTAGATAGTGTGACTATTTAAAAAAGTTTAGAATAATACTCCACAACATAGTTCTTTAGGCAAACCCCAAGACAGTAGAGTCCAGAGTAGATGGGATATCTTCAATGGTTAAAACTGAAGGTGGCTCATGGTTCCAGCATCTCAAAGTCCAGTGCTCAAAAGAACTGTGCTCCTCCTTGGAGCTATGGAGAAGAGAAAAATACATGGTAGCGGATAGTACTGTACCTGCTATTATATTATCCTATGTGTACTTCAAGTTGTTGCAATGTGATGACTAGGGTCAATGGGATAGTACAGAGAGATATGAAAAAGCAAATTCTTCAATTTAACAAAGTACCAATGAGAATTGAGAAAAGGCAAAGGTTGTGAAAGAAGGGATGAAATAGAAAATGGAAGGCTCAGATAATATCAAAAGAAAGAGATATGGATTGAGCAGAAGTGGGGACATGCCGGAGTCCAGAGGCATAGCTAAGTTAAAAAAACTGCAAGTACTACAATCTGATAAAGCAAGCAGGGCCAGGGGAAAGCATAAAGTTACTGCTTCTCATTTTATAGACAGGATATATGATCTAGAGAGATTTGTGACCTTTAAATGCCACATGCCACTGATTCCAAGAGTGCTTGGCGAAGTGCTACAAATAGGATGGAGCTGAATGCTGAAGAAAGCAGATCAAATCCGGGAGGAGAGAATGATTAGTTCAAAGACAGAGGGGAAAGGCCAGTGGACAAAGTGCCTTCTTAGGCAAGTGCAGGGACCAGGGTTTGATCCCTCATAACCCATGCCATATTGGCTCCACCTCAAGACATAATAACCCAGTGAGAGTGTCTGTGCATGTGATGGATGCCCATAATCCCAGTGCTAGCGAGGCTGAAAACAGGAGGATCACTGTGAGTCTGAACTGCATAGTAAGACCTTGTACCAAAAAAAAAAAAAAAAAAATGACATCAAAGATAGAGGGGAAATGAGAGATTATGTAGGAGGCCCAAGGATGAATGAAGTTGCAGATTTTCTTTGTAGCCATCAGTGGCCAGTGGAGGAGCTTGTTGGTGTATGAACAATGTTAACACTCATATGGAAAGAGTACATTCATTGGGATCACACATGAGTGCCCAGCTTTAGTAAGAATAGGAGACATCTGTAGATGACATGCTGTGTCTACAATTTCCATTTCCGGATGCTCTCCTTCCATGAAGAGACAATGCAAACTGTAAGAATATCTCTATAAGCTGTCCAATTGGTTGGGTCTGCATGGAGTGTTGTGAGCTCTCCCAAGATAGATTACTTAGAATACTGCAAAGCTTGGAGTTTGAGCACCCTGACTCAGGTGTAGTGTATTCTTTTGGATGATTATGTTATAGCAAGAGGCCCTGCACATGGAAAATGTTGTTAGGCTAGGTATTATGTTTCTTTCTCTAATAACTTGTTCATCTTCTATCTTCTCTGTCTCTTTTCATTCTCTTCTGTCTTCCTTATACTGCTTGATCTACTTCTATAATGGTCCAGGTACATATCTCATCCAGATCATGGTTATGCTTGGCTAAATGAGTTGCAGACTCAGGGCTGGAGAACAAACCAAAGATGATAATTTTCCTGTACACCTGGTCCCAGGGCAACTTCAGTAATGAAGAAATGGTAGATCTGCAGTTGCTATTCTGTATCTACCTTATAGGATTTACTCAGAGGATTCAATACTGGGCCAGTCAATTACAACTCAAATGTAAGTTGAATAAACCCAAATAAGATTTCTTTAGGGTTCTACTGCTGAGAAATATCTTATATTTCTTGCTCAGACACATCCATTATTCCATCCCAAGATAAAAGTCTACACATATCTTAGGAGATATTCAAATATTTGATGAAAATTTTCAGGTTTTTGATACTTCAACAATTATTTTTTTCTGAGCTCTGCCATCTTTTTCTGTGATCTCAAGTCTGTGGTCAACAATCTAGAGATACACAGTTGTCTTACTCTGTAAGCGATTTCCTGAAAATATAGATCTTCAATATCTCCAAAGATCTACATTCACAATGTAAGAACCCTGATGACTAATTTTATACATCATGAAATGCTACATGTATACATGTATGCTATATGAATGTATCTTTAGTTCATCATCACATCTACATAAAACCCTCTTTTTATACCAGTCTTGGTCAGCTCCTTAGATTCTTATTCTTGGTCTTATTTTCTACAGTTGACATCATTTCCTCAGTTTTTGTTGGCATACAGGTGAGAGTTAACTGTGAGCTGTTCTGGAGAGAGCTCAACAGGCTTCCTCCACACAGTGTTTAATGGATCTGATTTCCTGAGTTTCCAAAATGAATCATGGATGCCAGCTCCAGAGAGTGGGGTTCAGGCCCAGAAGGCCTGTAATTTAACCAGTTCTTATACAGGCATCAAAGAAACAGCATATACAACCTCACCAGATACAACTGTCCCTGTTCTCATGTGGGTCTCTTGATTCAGGAAAAAATGGATCTCTGGAGACAAGGTCAGTTTAGCCCAGTCCTTTCATATGTTTTTTGCTCAAGTCATGCCTCTTCCTGCCACCCTCTTCACAATTAGTACAAGGAAGAGGACAGGTGGGAGTTGTGTTGCTGAGTGACTGTATATTGGTTTGGCCATCTGTGTACCTCAGCTGTGTGTCAAGTGGCCATATTTGAGTCTCCTTTGTGCTCTGTATAGTGAGGCCAGAGGTCTGGCTGCCCAGTAGCCCCACCCATGAGTCTGGCTGACTGTTCCTAGTTTGGCACATCTCTGGTTTCTACCCAAAGTCTGTTTTGGGGACTTGGATGTGAGGTGAACAGGAGCAACCAGGCACTAAGCAAGATGATATCCTTCACCATACGGATAGGAGGCATGGTATCTTCAGGTGATCCTGGATGTGAAGAGGCAGCTGGACTGTCTTGCTGAGTGAAGCACAGCAGTCTTGGAGACCAGGAAATTGTTCATTACTGGGGTGAGACAGAACTGAAAGTGTGAGTGGGTGGCTCCTAAGCCTGAGGTAGGGCAGAGGGAAGTCTGATGATGCCAGATTTAGTTGAGGGAAGTGCGGAAGAGGTGAGCATGAATAATTCCAGGAAGGGAGGAGTTAGGCCTGAGGAGCATATAGGGTCAAGACACTCTGGGGAAGATAGAGAATGCTCCCATGGGTAGCAATGGCAATAGAGTGACTGTAATAGGATAACCGATGTGGCTTTTGTTCAGTCACATGATAATTAAGGAAATCAATGGATGGAGTAGAACAAGCAATGGGTTTAAGATGGCATATATGAGGGGCTGGGGAGGTGGCTCAGTGGAATAAGTGCTTCCATGGCAAGCTCTAGGGCTTGAGTTTGATCCCCAGTTCTGCCAAAGGAAAAAAAAATGACATATATGGCTGTGTCCAGTGCCATGGTACATGACCTTTCTGTGGTCTTGATTGTCTTGGCAGTGATAGTGCTCTTGGTACTTGTGTTGCAGGATAAGAAATGTTGGTGAACTCTGTATTTTTTCCTCTCTTGCCAGCTTTGTTTCATATTTGTCACCTGTCTTAGCTTTTCTTTTGCCATCTTCAACTTATCTCACATTTCCTTCATTCTCTAACATATCAGAATATCTCATGAGATCCTGCTCCTGCACCCTCCATGGTAAGAAGCCAAATTCCAGCAGCTCTGGAAGGCAGTATGAGGTCATTCTTTCCACAATCTGTTTAAAATTTGCTTTTTTGCATGATAATCACTTGTCACTGAAGCCCAGTTCCTAAAACTCTGTAGGACAGCATCTCCATATTTGTCAGTAGTATAAACCTTTCATTGTCTTTCCTATTGTCACTTTGTCCAGAGATCTTCCTGATCCTCCTGAAGCAGCCATTCCCTCCTTTGAGCCCAGGGAACCCTTTAGCTGACTCCACTGCAAACCTTCCTTTCTTTCTGCCTGAACTGCTCTTACCCAACTCTTCCTTTTTTTATTTTAAGCTCCTTGAGGGTAAGGACCACGACAAGGTCCTGCGTGTCCCATATACTCAATGGGGAACTAAACACATAAACACAAACTATCATTTGAGTTTAGGTTGATCATCATGATTTTAGTTGGTTTTCTTCTGATATTGTTACAACATTTGAAACATTGGTGTTCTTTTTCTTGTTTAAATGATTATTTTAGCAGAGAAACTCCAGAGCCTTTTTTTTTTTTTTTTGGTTCACTTACATTCATCACAGAACTTTAAATAAGAGTGCATGTTAAACTCTTAAGCTCTTGTCACACACATTTTCTAAGGTAATACCTAGCCTGTTCCAAACACAAACAGCAAGAGAATGTATGTGAAGGTTTGTAGGGCAAACATAGCACAAGATGAGTAAGAAAAGAGCAAGAAAAATGGTTCTCAGGTTTGGGACTGGGTCAATAATTAACTTATAAGGAGGACAAATTGTGTGTTAACATTTTGATTGAATGTTAATCACTTTAGGATTCATCCATTAATTCAACAAGCATTTTTGAAAACCGTGAATAAGAGCGAGGCACATACCAGTGCTAAACTAGCAAGAGAGAAAACTACCAGGACCCTGTTCCTCTGTCTCAAGTCCCAATACTGATTATTCAGTTGGTCTTTGTTGTTTTTACTATTTTAAATTTTTCTTTTTCTTGAAAACTTTGTTTAAAGCTATGTACCACCATGCCAGGTTTAATTAGTTAATTAATTAGTTAATCTTGTTATCAGTACTGGAGATAGAAGCCATATTGCCAGCACTCTAGAGGTCTAAGCAGAAGGACCATAGTGAGTTCGAGGCCATCCTGTACTATGTAGTGAGTGTAAGGCCAGCTTGTCTCAAAAAGAAAAAAAAAATTAAAGCAAAATAAAATAAAGTAGTTCAGGTGATAATTACTTCCCAACAAATAATGAGGAAGTGCACGGTTTTGCCCTATAAAAATACCTGGAAAGAGGCAGCTTCTTGGGCAACCCACTCGGGACCCCCTTCTGTCTCTCTCTGACAGAAGCTTTTCTTTCCAATAAAGTTTTACCCTCAACCTCCGTTTTTTCCTAAAATTCATTCTTCGGTTTTAGAGAACAGGAACTCATCTGGGTCAGGTCGGAAGTTTTACTTCCCTCTATCACCAGCACTGGGATTACAGGCATGTGAGGGTCAGCACAGCACGTGGTACCAAACCTAGTCCTTGCATTTTCCAGGCAGGCGCTTAGACACTGAGCTATCTCCCCAGCCCCTGAGTTAGTCTTTTATATATTTATCATGTAGATATAAAGAGTTTGTGTGGCTGAGTTGTCCTTTTCCTTTTCGTTTTCATTGCTATTGGTCTATTGAAAGAAACAGTCAATACTTGAAGTTTTTTTTTCTTCTTTTTAATTTTTTTGACCAACTTTGAATGCCTATATCTGGTAATCTGAACAACTGATTTGGAGACATAATGACAATTATTGAATTACTATCGTTTTGTTTAGTGAAATTCTGTACTGTTTCTTTCTTTTTTACTATTTTTTATTCTCTTTTTTTATGTGTTTATTATGGGGCCTACAGGGTTAAGAGGGTCTCACTACATAGATCAGAGTTGTGGTGATTTTCCTGTTTTCAGCCTCCCAATGGCTGGGATTACAGATGCACACCACCATGTCCAGTTATAATCGCAGTCTCAGTGTGCACTAGGGATGGGGCTGGCATGGCACACTGGGTATCGAACCCCAGCTGCTGCACACTGGCTAAGCAGGCCACTTTATTTTGGCAAACATGGAATCATGTAAATAATTACATATGTTTATAATGTAATATGATATAGTCATGAGCTCTCTGGCTGGTCCTATATTTTATTCTCTTAAAAATCAAAAAGAAAATAAAAATAGTTTTTGCTATGCCACTCATCAAATAAAGCATTATGTCATTTTGTTTGTTTTACTGTGTGTTTATTCATTATTCTTTGTGTAGCAGATTGTTCACTGGTGGTCAACCTGTTACACCAGCTGACCTGAACTAGCAAGTGCTGGGAGTGAGAGGCCCCCTGAGGGTGGTTGCCAGCAACATAAGAGCAGGACTGGAGGAGCTTTTGAGAGGCTGTTAGGGAAGCTGTTTGAAGAAGCTGTTGGAGTGTTGAAAGCTGCTGGTTCTCTTGGGCTATTCTACAGGAACACCTTGTCATGCTGACTTTCCTGATGAGCTTGGCTGTTCTTGTTGGAGAAAGAGCTCAGGATATTGTTGTTGCTGACAATGGCTCCAGTTTACTTTGGATGATCTCTGGTCCTCATGTTGGGCTTCCGGCTCTGCAGTGGAAAATAATACACTCTTCAGCCTTCTGGAGAAGGTTGCTATGTTGACTTTCCTGTTGGAAACTCAGCTCTCCTCATTGCTGGAGAAATTTGACATCTCACAATTGCTGAGGATGGCTGTTGTGCTTTGGGCAAAGCTCTGGTACTTACCTTGAGCATTGTTTCCTGACTCCTGTGCAGATCCCCCAGCCCGCTAGCACAGAGCTTTCATCCTGCTGGCATAGACTTTCTACCTTCCACCACTGACCCCTGGGTGCTTCTGGCACAGATTCATGAAGTGGGCCTGTATGAGACTTTGTTGTGGGTTCTAGGCCTCCAGTTGGACTTGTGGGAGGCATTGTTATGAACTTGAGGACTGGACTTTAGCTGGGCTCTTGCAGGATATTAGGATCCAGGCCTTTACCTAAAGTTTTTGGTCTTTTGTTGTGAACAGATTTCCTGTACTGTTATATATGATTCTTTACTTATTATAAAACTAATTTCATAACATGTATTCTGTATTATATCATTCACCTTGCAAAAATCCCAAACCAGGACACTTTATTTTTATTAGTTTCCTACCAGGACATATTGTGTAGATTTTATCTATCCTGCAGTTTGTAGCCACTGATGTCTCTGCTCACTCATCTGCATCCCCTCCTCTTTTAAATGTCCAACTGTTTCTTTCCTTCATCTGTCCCTTCCAGGATTTGCCTTTATCCTCTCTCTCTCTGTGTCTCTCTCTGTCTCTCTCTCTCTTTCTCTATACCCCCAACTCACATTCTTTCTTTTTAAGGTTTTTTTTCTGTAATTCTAATTATTTACTGTTGATTCTTAGGAGCCTTTCCTGAGTCACTGTAGTTGAATGGGAAACAATGTTGGAGCAGAGGCTGAGTGCAGCACCTAAAGCTACAAAGGACTCCAGCTTGTTTTGAGGAGTCCTGTGTGGGTGAGGTGCCCTGTTCACTGCTTGACTGTTTCCACATCTCTGCTGGGTTGTACCTCATTTTGTGCAGGTTCTCATGTCTAACCAAGACACCTGGATATAGTAACAGTGTTGCTCTTCTCTCTCTCTCTCTCTCTCTCTCTCTCTCTCTCTCTCTCTCTCTCTCTCTCTCTCTGTATGCACAGGCTTTCAAACTCTGCAAATAATTGAGTTTATCAAAGCTCACTATGGCTGTTTCATCCTCCAGATGTCACTGTAAATTTGGCCTGGTTTCATCTTTACCTCAGCAGCCTGTGGCAGCTGTCACATTGCCCTTTGGTTTTTTTCACCCATGACTACTGTCTCTCCAACTTCTCTGCACATGGAATCTTTCTATGGATTCTGAATCATATCTGCCTTTCTGATGGTAGCCAGACTGGCAATCATCATCAGACTTCATGAGGATGAAATCCACAAGTTTGTAGCCACCATTTATAATTGACTGTCAAAATTTTGCCATTCATCTCACATCCATTTGTAAGTAAACTAAGCAAACTATTTCATGATGTTCCTCAGGCCCCCTTCCCCTTCTCTGTCTGTTTTTTCATCTTTTTACTGAGGACCAGTGCCCATAAGCATTCTATACTAAGGCCTACCTGGCCCCTATTTTCTTCCTTCTTTTAGGCTGTCATTAATTTAATAGGTACTCATCCTGTGACATTTTAAAAGGGTACCTGACCTTGCAAGTATCCGTAAACAATACATAAATGGACAATCTCAGGCACATTCCGCAAAATGTTCTTTTACTCAGAAGTCTGCTTGGGACTCTCTTCATGCTGGTACAACTAGGTTTAAGAAACTTTCTTTTTAATGCCCTACCATGGGGCTTCCCTTGGTGCTATATCCCTATCCACTTATTTTTTGCAAATTTTGAGAGAATGCCTCACTAGGTTGGTAGGTTGCCCAGACTAGGTTTAAATTTGAGATCCTCCTGCCTCAGCATCTCAGAGTGTTAGAATTACAGGTGAGCCCTACCAGGCCCACTATGTGGTAGTGAGTATTCCTTCAATTTTACAAAAGGAGTTTCACTCATTCCTCTGATAAAGACACAGGAGCTTGGAAATGCGTGTATGTTGGTAAAATTTCCATGACATGGCCATCTCATGGAAATTGATTGGAATCATTTGTGACCATGTCACTTGAGAGCCCTTCATCCTGGAAATTCTGAGAAGCAGAGAAAAGTGGGCTGGAAACCCACTCGGCAACGCACAGGGCTTTGATCTTTTCATTCACTTGGCACTGAGCTTAGGTTTCACTGCTGTTTGGCAGGGTCTGGGAGACATATCTGGGATAACACCCAGGTCTGGTTGGCCTGAGCTCTGTAGCTTCCCTGTCATGGAGCCCCTGTGTCTCCTGTGTCCTCCCTTGTTACCCGGCTGGGAGACGAAACACCTCTAAGTCTCCAGGAAAGTCAGGAACCAAGAAGGGTGTGCAAGGCAGGAGATGTGCTGGGGACAGGGCAGAACAGCGCCCAAGACATTGAGTTGAAACCTATATAGCTCTTGTGGGTTGCAGAGCTCGGGGAAGCAGGCAGGCCTGAAGAAATAATGGGAGGAGGCTGTGGCAGGACGCATCCCAAGATGGGTGTGAACCCTAAATCAAGCAGGGCGCCCAAGAAGGAACCAGGTCAGAGACTGGACTTTGGATTTCCCCACCAACCTAGAAACTTCCTGCAGCTGAGGCTGGGCCTTTCAGTGCCCAGTTCAACTAATGAAAGCATGGGGCAATGGTGACAGTTCCAGTGGCCTAGAAGGAGTGGTCACATGGAAAGTTGCAGCACCGCCCCGCCCCTCCGACTGAAGAACCTTAGGCCCACCCACCAAAAGTCCTCAGACTCGCCTATCCCATCTCCTCAGTTCTGTCTCCCCTTCGCTCGCTGCCGCCCAATTGGCTCACAGGACCCTCCTAGGAAGAGCATGGGCCATTCCGCACGCTGCTCCAGGCAGAGCCGAGCATAGCCGAGCCTATCCGAGACAAGCCGATGTATACTTCATTTTTATACATTTATGCTTTTCTGCTGGATGGTTCCCGCCGAGCTGAGCCAAAGCCTCCTGGAGGCCTTCTCACCTGCTCCCCGCGCAAGCAACTGGCCAGCGGGTAGAAGCACGACTCCTGACTAAGCCAGCCTGCCCAGCCTGTGGCTGGCTAACACGCGGTTTCCATGTGAGTGGGCAGTGGTCAGACGGGGGCCGCCTTGGTAATGGGCTCCCTCGCCCTCTTACCTTAGCCAAGGTCTCTGATAGCCCGGAAGCCAGGTGCGGGCGCCTGCCCTGCAGCCCACCTGCGCTGGCTGTGACCCGGGGCCACACCCCTGAGCCAAGGCACAGTGGTCCCGGAGTTTAGTGACCAGGGGGCCAGGGCGGACCCAGGACTGGAGGAGGGCTAGGCCTAATCCTTGGTTTTGAAGAATAAAAGCAAGGGCGGGAGCACGCATAAACCCATCTCAGGCCCCTATGAGCGTCTCTGCCCATGTCTTCTCCCAGTGATTTCCCCAGCAGCCTGAGTCCCCATGAACTAAATTTACCCCCAGGCGACAGCTGGATGCAAGCACTGAGCCTTGCCTTCCTTGCCTCTGTCCTTCACCTGACTAGGCCATGCCGAACTCCAGGGCCTCTGGATGGGCTGCACTCCAGTGCAACCCAGAGCTTTTCCTTGTCTCACAACCCCCTGGCTCCTGTTGCATTACTGAGGGGATGATCAACCAGAAAGAGGTGAAACTTCATCTGGGAGTGAGCTCAAAAGTTTCTTCTCCTAGTTCTATGTGACCTGATGCCCAAGTACCTCTCTATTCTTAACCCATGTCCTCGTGTGGACACTGCAAGGTACTGTTATCATTTCTCTATAAGAATTTTCAAAGAAATACATTTGCAAAGAAAAAAAATAATTTATTCCATGAGGCAAGCATTAATATAATTCTAAGCCGGGCATGGTGGCGCATGCCTGTAATCCCAGCACTCGGGAGGCTGAGGCAGGAGGATTGCTGTGAGTTCGAGACCAGCCTGAGCTACAAAGTGAGCTCAAGGCCAGCCTGAACTGCACAGTGAGACCCTGTCTCAAAAAAACAAAAAAACAAAAAAAAAACAAAAAAACAAAAAAAACAAAAAACAAAAAAAAACAAAAAAACAAAAAAACAAAAAACAAAAAAACAAAAAAAACAAAAAAAAAACAAAACAAAAAAAACAAAAAATATATAATTCTATAAATGGATTAGAAATAAAAAAATTATAGGCAAATATATGTCATAAAAAATGAAACTTTTTTTTGAACTAGGGTCTCTTTATGTAGTTCAGGCAGACCTTCAACTCATTTTATAGCCCAGGCTTTTCTCAATTTCCCAGCAATCTTCTTGTCTCTGCCTCCTGAGTTCCTGAGTGCAGAGATTATAGGCATGAATCACCATGCCTGGCCAGAAATGAAAACTTTGTCAATAGTTTCAACCACTTAAATGGGACAAATATGTATTATTCATTATACAAAAAAACCGAAATTCTTTCCATTAATATGAAGGTGATTTGACATTTGATTATTGATTAAGCCATCACATGTATAACTGAAGAAACTCCAAAATGCTCTCATAATGAAAAACTCTCAACCTAGAAACATAAGCAATCTAATCCATATAACAAAGTTTATCTTCGACCTCAGCAAGCTGGCTTCTGCCTGTGACACAAGCATTTGAGAGAGTGAGGTAGAGGGATCACCTGAAATTCAAGGTCATTGTGGGCTATGTGATCAATCTTCAAAAGGAAAATGCTGATGCCATTGCCCCATTGTGCGAAACTGGATTCTTTCACACGAAGGGCAAGAGCTTTGTAAGGATGTCCATGTTCACCTCTGCTGTTGAACATTGTACTCCAGTTGGGAGAGAAAAACCACACACAAGAAAAGGATATAAAGAATGAACAAATGGAAAAAAGAATGAATAAATGTTTCTTTGTTTGCAAATAACTTATTTTTTTTAACTTTGAAGAGTTACACAAAAAGATCAATAATCTATAGTGAGAAATGACTGTACTCAGTAATAAATTAATTAGTACTTCTCATGTACCAACAGTGAATACATAGAATTGAAAACCCAGTTCAATTCATAGCTGTAGCATTTAAAACAAAACAAAAAAAAAAATGTGTGAACATAGCACAATCAGTGATAAGGTGAATAAATGGAGATGTAATGCCCATATAGGAAGAAGTCTCAATGCTATGAATATATCAGTTCTTCAAGAGTCAAGCTACCAATTCAATGTAAATCCAGTTAAGAACCATCAAGATCTTTGGAAGATGCAAAGCACAGATTCTCCTATATGGGGAGTTAAAAGACTCAGGGGAAGAAGCCAAATAGTAACACAGATGACATCCCCAAAATTCAAGACTTAGAATATATCTATAATAATCTCTGGGCGAGAGAATAGGTAAACAATTCACTGGATCAAAACAGAGTCTAGAAATAGAACCACACAAGAAGCTAAGAAAGAATCCTGGTTCATGCAGTGGTAAAATGAGTCTTTTCAGTAAGAACTTCTAGAACAAGTAAATATCAGTAATTCTAAGAAAACAATGTACACAAAGCCCAAGGGAAGCCTTTGGCCCCTAAATTAAATTAGACTGGATCGTAAACTAGAGTATAAATGCAATCATTTCAGAAACTGAAGATAAAGATGATGATTCAGGTGAAATTTCAATTGGGCTGTCACTCCTTAGACACGATGCCCAAGCAGAGCTCATGATGTAAGAAAAATTCAGTTCAACTTTGGTAATTTAACTTTTGCTCTGTATAAAGGCTGTTAAATTCATTAAAAGATAAGCAACACAGTGTGAAAAAGTAGTGGCAAAATGTCACTAATGGTACACAAAGTCAAACTTTTTTTGACAGTTGGGGTAGGGGAGCTAGATGAAGAAGTACAACACACTGTTAGGGCACTGCCTCCAGGGATCAGTGACATTATTCATTTAACAAAACACTTAGAATTTAAACACAGAGAGTACACCCTAATGGAAACTATGATTTTGTTGTTAATATGCATCTATGACTAGATTATTCATTTAACAAAACACTTTGAATTTAAACACAGAGAGTACACATTAATGGAAACTATGATTTTGTTGTTAATATGCATCTATGACTAGTGGTTCAACAGTCATAGTGAAGAAATGAGCCTGGGCTCTGTCATGAGGAGAAATTTTAAGGCAAGTGCTCAGTTATCAATCAACACTCCCCTTATCAGGGTTGCTATTCCAAATAACTAAAGAAACACAACGATGAATGTTGTTTTCTTTGTAAAGTGCATTTACAAATTTACAAATACTCCATTTCCAAAAATCTAGATACAGAGAAAACCTCTTTAAATTTATTTTTTTAAAGATTAGGAGACCAGGGGCTGGGGAGATGGCTTAGTGAAATAAGTGCTTCCCTGGCAAGTACAAGGGTCTAAATTCAATCCCCAATTCCACACACACACAAAAATCACCAAAAAGATTAGAAGACCAAACCTCAAGAGACATAGCAATGACCAGTCAACCAAAGTTGGGCAAAGAAAGCAGCCCGGTTATAGCAGGGAGAAATTTGCATTCTTAGTCAAGAATAATGTTTTTCTTTTACAAATTGCTCCATACACTTCCCAGTTCTCTGTTTCACTCTTGATGGATGCTGACAATTTCACCAAAGACCACATTTGTTATGAAGAAAGTACACAGTGGGTCTCTAGGAACTTCACTCTGTGCATTGATCTCTGGTGTTAACACCAGGCAGCCGTCAGGTGTCCTGTGCACAAAATGTGATGTGCAACAAAAGGCTTAGATTAAAATCAAGGTCCTTCTGGGAACAAACTCTTTTTTGGAATTGGGGGCTTTTGCCTGTGCTATAATTTCTGTTGACATAAGTACACCTTCTTGTCTTCATCCTGAATGGGAAAATTGCATAGCCTACATGAAATACATGGAACCTGAAAGCTAGGCACGATCATATGACCATTGACACAAATTTTTTGAGACTGCCTTTAAGCAGGCCTAAAGCAGGATTCAAGTTTGGTGGGCTGTCTATTAAAAATGAAAATAAAGATAAAGCAAGTGTCCTCTGTGTAAAAATGTCTTCCTAATAGGATTTCTCAACATTTTCCTCATCTTTAACCAAAATCATGTGTCTCCCCAAAATCCCCCTTCTGGGCCACGTTGGCTATAGATATAACAATGGACCAGTGCATTTGTGCAGTGAGGCAACATAAATTTGTCCTGGTGGAACTGCGATTATTTGAAAATGAAAGAAACAGTTTGACGGGTTCTGGCAGACACAGCCTTTCTGAATAAAAGGTAAGTTATCACTTGTCAATAGAAGAATTTAAAAAATAGCAAATGAGGTAGCAATTTTTCAGTGTCTAAGGTGGGAAATCACACCAAATGACCCATAATGTTCACTTTAAGTTTATATTAATTGAGGTAAACTCAATGCAATTTCACAAGTAAAACTGAGAATGTGTATCAAAAGCTTATTGTATCCTCTGCCAAGTATTTTGTCCCTGCCAGTTTCATAGGTTATTGTCAGCTTTGTACCTTCCATAAGGCTTCCTAATCCTCCCATGAACAAAGCTAGCTCTTCTTCTGACTCATAAGCTGGCACACTTAGGCATTCACATACCTCTTGCCCTTTTTGCAATATGCACAGCACCTTACCTCAGCTTTTCAGCCTTCTAGAGCAAGATATATTCTCCATATAAGAGAAGGGGATTAAGAAATAAGCATATTATTCTCTACTATTATTTGCTTTCATTTTTTATTCAGTATTGATTTCATAAAAATCAATTACCATAGGATTGTTCAAGTATTCACATTCTTTTCTCTTTTCAGAGATTATGTTCCTTCAGAATCTTTGATTGTATTATTTAGTGTCACATGTATTGGCATAAAGTTTTTCTTTATATTTCACTATTTTCTAGTAGTTCTACATTGGTTTGTAGGGAATATGCAGATATGGTAGAGTTCCTGAGGGTGCTCACACACATGCTACCAGCTGCAACCTAGGGTTGTTCTTTGCAAACTTGAGATAAAGTTTAAAATATACAGGTAGGTTATGTGACTTTTCTTCCTTTCCAGTCCTTCACTTGGGTTCTGCTCAATGCCAGTTTCTTAGCATGATGAAGGACATTATCAGAGAAACATCTACTGGGGATTCATGTGGATACATGAATTCATGTGCATCTCTGTTTCAGACACCAGCTCCAAATTCAAATTTGGCCTAAAAAATAACTCACAAACTAGGATTTCTTCTTAGGAAGCTGACTTTGAAACACATGAAAGTAGAAGGGAGGGCAGTGAAAGGCTCCTTGCTAGCACTGCTCCTGCCTGGTATGCTCACTCAGGGTTTGCAGACCCTGAGCATTGGCCTCTATTCAGGCAGGTGCTGGAATGGTGGGCCCTTAAGTAGCAAGAGTCAAGGTCCAGCCTCTTGCGTAGTTCATGAATTCATGGAGACCAGTTGGGGGTGTCACCACTCTGAGGATCTTTCTCCTGGGAAGCTCATGACTAACAGTATCTTGCTTAGCCTGTCATCCACTGTGCCTAGAACCAAGCCCTCTGTTCTAAGCCTGCAATTACTGACTGAAACGCTGGCAAACTGTGGTTCTGAGGAGCCAGGCTGGGAATTCAATTTTAGAGACAAGCTGATAAACAGGTCAGAGGCAAGGTCAGATTGTTCTGAGTTGAGGCTCTGTGGGGGTTAAGAAAAGAGAGGAAAACTTTCCAGTGGGCTGGTGCTCAAATCTTTCAGCCCTAGGGAGCCAGGCATGGAGCTGAATGTGTCCTGGGGTCTTATCCTGGAGTAGAATCTCACTGCCCTCACTGCAGCTGAACATGTGAACCTCTAAGATTTAGGAGTTTAGGGAAGCAGAGATTTACTCAGGGTGTAAAGGAGATGGACAGCATCTCCTTAATGGGCATCAGAAAGGTCCTCCCTCTGGAGGAAGTCAAGCTGTGGACAAGAACTCAAACTCTCCACCAGGCCAGGTCAGTGTGTGCAGGGGCCTTGGGAGAAGATCAGGCTCATTCACCTAGTGAGGCTGCTGATGCTCCTTTTTCAAGACCCACGCATCTCCCTTTTCTCTCAGCATTTAATCACAAGAATTGCTTAGACATCTCATGCAGGGGATTTGAGTTCAATGTTTCACTTCTTGGTCTTTGGGTTGGGAGAGCTGGAGAAATCCTTCAGTATGAGATTACCCTTCCTTAAAGATGGGCATGGGGAGGGCCACTCTTCCAAATGAGGACTGTACTTCGATGGGTCTCACTAAGGGTGGCATGTCTTCCCCAGTTTGAGTTTCTTACTCATTGACACACTTAGCTGAAAGCAAATGCCCTTCTCCAAACAGAGTTTTTTATTCTTTCCCTTGTGCAACATCATAAACAGAGGCTATGCCCTTGTCAGTTATCAGAACCTTGTGAGGAATGTGGACTCACATTGACTCATAAGTGAAACCGCTAGGGCATGGCACTGTCACCATGGGCCACAAAACCAGGACTAATACTCCAGCAAAGTGGTAGGCTCCAGATACAGAGTGACCCGTGGGACTAGTAGCTTCACCTGTCACACATGCAGTGGGACATAGTTTTGATGGTCACCTCCAGGGCACCCAGTGTTGGGCTGTTCCTGCTTCTTAAACACCTGATCCCAAGTCATTCAGCAGGAATTGCTGGGCACCAGAATCATTAAAATGAACAGATTACCAAGTGACAAAACTAACAGTTGAAGGCACTTCCCCGCAGTGCCAAGTATTTCAGTCAGAAAGTCATGCAGAAGGGCAAGAATTATTTGTTTAGAACAGGAACTATGGTACAGAATTTGATTCAGGCCAGGCTTTTATTAATGCCCTGTGAAACACAGCAGCAAATATATATGCAAAGCTCCCTGATCTCTGCATACATTTCAGTGTCCTGAGAACAGGAAGATGTGATGAGCTTGGAAGGTGGGCACAGAGAGCAACTTGGCTAGACTCAAGCTTGCTGGCACCCTGCCACTGAGCTGAGTCCAAAAGCACTTAAATGATCATGCACTCTTGTAGCTTGAGCTCTCTGTGTATTGAACATTCATGATCTATGTATTCTATGTGCTGTTTTGAGATTCTGGGCGCCTTGGGAGCAAATGGTTGGGAGCAAATTTTTTCGGTCTGGCTTTGAGCTCACTTTGTTGCCCAGGCTAGTCTGGAACTCACAATGATCCTCATGCCTTGGCTTCCCAAATGCTGAGATTATAGGTCTGCACCAATATACCCAGCTATTAGTACCTTTTTGATCAGTGAGCACTAACTGTTCTCAAACAGCTTATGTAATGGGTTTGTTTCCTTACTGCAAAATGTAACAAAAACAAGAATGAAAGAACGAATGAGGCCTGAAAACATCCAGACTGAAATCCATGTCAAACATACATTAATGGGCCTGGATGACTGAAATCAACAACTCTGTAGTATGATGGCCTCAACATATAGCCTAGTGCACTAGGTAATGGAGAGACCTGAGTGGAAGAAGCTATTGATCAGTTGTCAAGAAAGTGTTCTTGTAGCCCTCAATTCTGCATACATGGGTAGGAGAAATAAAGCATTATAACAATGATTAGAACACAACCATGAGTCCATATTGGAAAATAAAACTGGTTTAATGATGGGTGCTAATATTAGTTTGCATCAAATTTAAAATTCACGGAGATAGTGTTTTTTCACCACATTGCCAGAAAACCACTAAGCAAGAAACATTGCATTAAAGAATGGTCAGGATGCGTCAGGAATCACAATATTACACAGGTAGGAGTGACACAAGCTGGTAACACTTTTTTAAAGAAAACACTGGAGAATAAGATGTCTATACATTCTCTAAGTATCTTCCTGGACTCTGCTTAACAATTTTGGAGGGCACGGTGTGTGTACTCCAGGACCGCTCCAGTAGAATCCTCCTTCATTAGGTGACCAGATCCAGAAGGAAGGAATGAGCAATGGACAGAGTGACCACCACCCGCAGGCAGAAAGGGGCAGGAAGCACCTCATGCTGTCTACATGTGCTGGCTGCCAAGTATTCTTGGCTATGTGTTTAGGCTGAGTTTAAACCCAAAATAAATAGTCATACAGCAACCAAATGTAGGCCAGGAACTAGAAGGCAGCTGTCCTGTTCTGTACACAAAAGTCAGTTTCACCTACAAATTTGAGGACAAAAATGAACAGAAATTCATGTTGCAAAATCACTAACATACCATTTTCCCCCCAAATAAGACCTAGACAGAAAATGATCAGCCTTGTGAACTAGAGATTACAACTGCCAGCCCAATCAGCTTGTCCTTGTCTTCAAGAGCAGCCACAGAAAAGAGAATAGTGGTGGTAGGGAAGGCAGGGACAGAGTGACGGGGCTTGACACCAGTCCAATCCAGTGGCTAGCACCCATGTTGCCCTGCTGAGGACATATGGTTTATTCTTTTCCAATTCAGTTGGTGGCCATAATTAGGGAAACAAAGTTCATAAAGCCACATAGCACTGTACAGGTGTATGTCACTAATGTTTTGCAAAACGAAATGTCTCCTTTTCACTTTGCCAAGTTTTTTTGTGGTGGCATTAACTGAAAAAAATCTGTCAGCTCTCCTTGTCATAGGTCTACACTGTGCATCTGTCTGACAATTTCCCTGGGCTGAGAACATCAGGAAAACACTACTGCCTGCTGCCTGCACAACTCAGTGGCAGGCAGTGTACAAGGGCCTATCCTGTCTTCATCTAGCTGCTGCCGCTATTGGTCTCATGCCCTCTAGGTTTAAGAGGGCCAGAAATAAGTTCTGTCCATTAGCTCTGTAGGTGTAGGCCTTAGCCTTTCTAGGTATTTCAAAGAATCAGAGACAAGGTATTGGAATTTCTCTAGCACAACTGAGCTGATGAAGTGAAAACTGTCAAGAGCAGTTGGTGGTTTTGAAATGCAGCAATCACAACAATCATTCCAGTGTTCACTTCAGATTTTAAACCTGTTAGCTGTTTTCAAGGTTTTGATGAATTAAAAAAATTATGCTTAATTTTTCCGTTTTTTTTTTCAGCACCAATATCTTTTCTTCCTTTCAGCAATAATTCATACCTGGAGAGGAAGATAGAAATCAAATAAGAATCAAGGAGAGCTTTAACTACATCATAGCACCTGGCTGAACAGCCCTGAATCTAGAGCCACTGCCTCACATGCTTTCCATGAGCGCTGTGAGATGGGGTTACAGTGTTGTTCCATGAACTTGAGTCCCCTTGACTATGAAGAGGAAAAATTTCCAAGCAATCTGGGAAGTGTATTCTCAGGCGCATCTTGATAGAATACCAAACGGAAGGCCTCAGAGTGGAGCACCACATGAAGAAGGGAGAATCACCACAGCCTGACTCTTTTTTACAGTATCTTTGAAAGTGATTCCTCACCCTGGCATATAAGAAAACATTTGTGTATACATTCAGAATATCTACACCCAAAAGCCTCCAATATGAAGTAAATTCCTTTATATTTGACTATAGTCTGCCCAGTGAGTAATTTTCTTGCTCCAGGTGCTTCCCTGGGACAGATCATTACTTTATACTCCATGCCTGTTTCATTAATGGCATATCAAATTAAAAATGCCCAAGCATGTTCTGAGATTCAGTTTTGAATATTTGTTATATTGCCTTCAAAGTTTTAAGTCCCCAGGTTTTTCTTTGTGGAATATTCTTAATGTGAATAATTGACCAAATATAAAACATTGAAATTCCAGTGTTAAACACGCTGTAGTGAAATTAGCATGATTGAATATACTATGCACATTTTAGATTTTAAAAGGATGAAGAAATTTCTAAATTCCATTGTGTGCAATGGGAGTACCTGCTCCTTTTTAGTAAACGATTTTCAAGACACTTATTTTATTTCATTTTAAAGGAGACGGCACACCTGTGTTTCAAGTGCAGCACCAATGGTCTATTGCATCCATGTAGATGATTTTGCTTGGAATTTTTTCTGTCTTATACAAAACATCTTATTGAGAGGAGGATGAAAGTTCCCTACATAACTAATGGACTCTTAGCCTTTGATGGGAAGAAGCTACACATTTGGGCTCTGTCATGTTGGTGACCTGAGATGAGGTAGACCCATGATTCTTGTCACTTAAAGACATTTTGTACACACTTGAGACCTTTCTACAAACCCTGGTGCCCAAAAGGAACCTCACACCATGTAGGAGATGAAGCTGGCTCGTGCCTTCCCTGTTCTTAAAGTTAGCTCATGAAAATATTCTATTCTGTTGGCAGGTATTAGACATAATGGAGTCAAGAACTGTTACCTGGATGTGGACAAGCAGAAATGGTAACAAGAAGTAAATACACAATGCTCTAGCAGATCCTGGTCTATGCATTTATACTAACTTATGTAGGTGATCACTACTGGAAAGGAATCTCTTTAGGATGCCAAATTAATTAATCTTAAATGAGAATGAAGAAGAGATACTGAGTCCTGAAAATTCTACAGACATTTCACGTGGCTGTATACATAAGGGGAAGTGGGCTGGCAAAACTGTCTGCACATTAAGATGATTCTCCCACATACAGTCATACTTTCAATTCAGTTTTTGTGAGAAGGGATGTATAATGCATTTGAACACTCATAATTTGAGTGTTTAAGTTGAGAACAGAAGGTTGACATAGTCTGGAACCGCAAAAGATGCCATGGAATAGGGACATGGTGTAAGTGTTCATGAAGAGTTTGCTTCCAGACTGATTAACTAGTGCAGTTAGGAAGGGTGTAAAGACAGGCAGAAAAACTAGAAAGTTTATGTGAGGAGCCATATGGTCATATGTATGGGGGCAATACAAGGCCACCATGCTTAAAGCTGTGAAGCTAACCACAGTCTTGAGAAAACCATTTTTCTGAGTCATGAGTCACTAGATTTATGATAGTAACTTTACAAAACTATAAATGAACACCCGTACTGTTCTTATTCAGTGGTCTTTGCCAATCATGTAAGGAGGTTTTCACTTGATGTAAGGAATTGTTTTTTCTCTATTTTCTAAATCTCCTTGTCTTTACTCCCAGGGAAAATAGTGGTCATGACAGAAAATGTGTGATTTCTGGGACAATAGCACATTTTCCACATTTAACAGACATTTTCCTACCATGAGAATGACCTTTGGTGTGAAGTTCTCTATGATCATTACCAATAATATGACACCATCAGTGCCAGCAGCAGAGTCCAGAGTCCTAACAGCAAATGGAGACCAACAGTCTTGGCAGGATGGCAACCCATGGAAAATACTACAGTACAGAGGTTATATCTACCCCTGGATGGAATATGTCATGAAGTAAATAATAGTAGGAGACTAAGTTACCAGCTATCAATATTCATGAGTGTTAAAATAATCATTGTGTCCAATGTCACAGATGTGGTTACCTGTGCCAACTAATCATGAAGTCCTGGGAATTTGCAAGCTGTTTTCCACTTGTGTAAGCACATGTTTTTCTTGGTAATCTTCTGTTTCAGGACACTTTCAGCATCACAAAGGTGTTGGATTGGAAGCCCATGAGTGATGACAGTTGAGTCTTCTAAGTTATAACACACTAGCATGGAAGGATTCCTCATTTGAAGACAAGCATCCAAATGCAGCTCTGAAAATAAATCCACAGCTATCATGATCCATCCTTATCTACAACCTTACTGGATATACTCTTCCTCCCAAAGTATGTTGTTAGGATCAAAAAATCCAACAGTGAAACGAAGTCTGGAGACTGTTTCGTTACTTTTCTCTCCTTGCTGAGATAAAATATTTGACATCCAAAGTGAAAGGATAAAACATTAATTTAGCTTGCAGTTTCTGTCCATAGTCAGCTAGCTGGCTCCACGGTGGAGGAAGGCAGTAGATAGGCATCACAGACAAGAAATGATTGATGGGGGCAGAAGGTATCAAAGCACCAAGGACAAATATATCTTTCATTCCCTCATATCTTCTTCAGGCTTCTTAGGGCAGATACCACTCACACCCCTAATGCTAGGGCCCTTGATCCTTGCATTGCACCATGAATCATCACCAACATCACACACTCTAGATCCAGCCACTTCCAAAAAATTTCCACCTATGTCTCAATGAGGTGCTGTTTCTAATGATACCATAAAATAAATAAATAGAGTTAAACCAGAAAACAGACACTGTAGCTCATGTATGTCCACATACCAGGCCAGTTTGAATAGAACTGATATAAATTACATTTTGTATCTCATAAGAAAATGAGAAATAACCATTAAAGAAAATCATATAATAACAATCAATACTGTTAACTCCATTTTCTGAGACCACAACTAGGTCCACACACCAAGCTCCTGGTGCTAGAGTCTGATGATTCAGGCTGCACCAGAGGGTTCAAGAAGAAACATATTCCACCCTCAGTCACAAATACCTGGCAATAAACATGGAGAATGGAGCCTGCTACTCCTTTTTCCTTCCTTACGTTGGAAGGGCTGGCACCGGTTATCACAGTTAGCGCTTACTGCCTAGCCCCACATGGTGGAAGAAAGGCTCAGCCTGGCTTTGCAGTCACCATAGTCAAAGCCCTGACCCAGCTGTATTCCCAGGCAAGAGATTCCCTGAATGTGTGATTTCAACACAGACTGTCAAGCTTGCAGCTCTGAGAATTGGGTCTGAATTTTCCATTGCACCACTCTTGGGTACAGGCTTCCTTGGTGTTAGCTTCAAAAACACTATTCTGTATAAAAATCACAGCACTCCATATGGTCTTTGACAATAACCATTAGTAATATATCTGCATATTAGTGAAAGCTTCTGATGACTCAGGCACTGAGATGGACATCTTGCATACAAAGACAATGTCATCATCCCTTGGGATCTTAGATATAGGTGTCTAGAAAGCAATGTCACCAAAAGAATATTCATCCACCTGAGAAATATGGCTTTTAGATAACTAAGAAAATCATGTCTGTAATTTCACTATTACTAACCCAAGTTCTTTCTCCTAAAAAGAAGGTTGTATCAAGTATGCAGTGCATGGAAGAGAAGGAGATTTTGACATCTAGCCACAGAAAAGATCATAGAAACACAGAGCTTCAAGGCTTGGGGTGCCATCAAAAAGGGAGGTGAGTTACTGTAGAACATGTTCCAAGTCTTGGGAACTTTCTAGGATTTTGATGTCTTGTGAACTGCTTGTTTTCTGATTTTTCTTCTCTGATCCATGCCTATGTACCACAAAAAAAAAAAAAGAGACTGTTTTAGGCCATAATCATGGTAGTCAGTGTGCCTGAGCCTTAGGTATGTGATGCTCAATTGGAATGTATGGCTCCTTAGGAGATCAACAAAGTAGGACATCTTTATAGTACATAGAGAAGAGGTTGAGCCTTGGTGTTTGAGATCATCATGGGTGGGCACACAGTGACTCCAACACTCACTTAAAAGAAAAGGATAAGAAAGGAAACTGAAAAAGTGCAAGTCAGTGGAGACCACTGATGGTGTGGTGTTTGCAGAATCAGAGAAAGCATCAGTGAGGGTAAGAATTCAGAACCAGTGAGAGCTTCTGGCATTTTCTGTGCTGAGAAAGATAAAGCAGACAAAACACTGAAAAGACCTTTTCTTTAAAAAAAAAACAAAAAAATAAAAAACAGACTTGGTATGTTTGAGCACATTGACTAACATGCTTATGGCTTAGAACAGTCTCTTTTTTTGCAATATACAGTACATATGTATGGATCAGAGAAGAAATTCAGAAAACAAGCAGTTCACAAGGCACCAAAACCCTGGAAAGTTCCTGTGACTTGGAACATGTTCTACAGTTACTTACCTCCCTTTTGATGGTACCCACTTACTCTACGTCATCTGGACAGCTCCCCCATATTCTGTAGGGTAAATGAGTAGAAAATCTCAGTAAGTGAGGCTTTTCATGAGCCTGGAGCAAGTTCATTTCAGGCTCAGGAGGCAACAGCCCCTAAGGCCTCATGCACACTGCTGCGAGCTCCTCTGTCACCTCCTGCCACACATCCTCACCAAATATGCTTTTTCTTTTTAGAAAACGATCTTTTCAGTGTTTTGTCTGTTTTATCTTTCTCAGCACAGAAAATGCCAGAAGCTCTCACTGGTTCTGAATTCTTACCCTCACTGGTGCCTCCTCTGATTCTGCAAACACCACACCACCAGTGGTCCCCACAAACTTGTGCTTTTTCAATTTCCTTTCTTATCCTTTTCTTTTAAGTGAGTGTTGGAGTCACGGTGTACCCACCCATGACAACCTCAAACACTAAGACTCAACCTGTCCTCTAACTTCAGATCCCAGTTTAGCTATGACTACAAGGTGAAATTGTCCCCAACCCCACCAGTCTACTTATCCAAAGTATTTTTGCTGTGCAAACATGATTACCCCTGAAAGTTTGCTCTGCACTGAACACTCAGTGACTAACCCTTCACATATGGTTCTTATTTCAGACTCCATGTGCTTTTTTTATTACTTTGTTTTAGGGAGAGATCTACAGGGTGTTCCGGGTCTCACTACTAGATCAGACTTGTAGTGTTCTTCCTGTTTACAACCTCCCAAGAGCTGGGATTACAGGTGTGCACCATCATGCCCAGTCTCAACTACCATCTCTGCACATCCCAGGTAGGGGCTAGTACAACAGGCCATGGGATCAGACTCCTGGCCCCTGCACCTTCCTTGGAGGATCTTTAATGTGCTGAGCTATTTGGCCAGCCCTTCTCAATGTCCTTATTTGACATTAATGCCCATAGCTCCTTTATAACAAATACTCCCAGATTTCAGACTGGCCCCTCACTGACCACAACCAAGGTTCCACTCTCCTCCCCATCTACATTCTGTCTACAGTGATACTGTGGGCTTGGTTTATCCTCCATGATTCCTCAAGACCAAGTTTATTCTTTATTCAGCAGAATTTTGTGACAGATCTTACAGACCTCAAGGGTGAATAACATTAAACTAAGAAGTTTTTTTTTTTTTTTTTAAAAGAGTTGTCAAGCAGGCTAGACAGCTCAGCAGACAAGTGCTTGCTTTAGAAAGTACAGAGACTAGGGTTCCATCCTGGGTCCTGCATGCCACACTGGCCCCACCCATGGGCAGCACTGAGCTGGTGAGTGAGCCTATGTGTAGAGGCCTGTTATCCCAGGGCTGGAGAGGCTAGAAACAGGAGGATCACTATGAGTCTGAGCTGCGTACTGAAAACTTGTATCAAATATATAAAATCAAAACAAAACAAAATGAGAAAGAGTTGTCAACAATAGAAAAAAATGATTCTAGAAGGGGAAGCATTGAAAGGTTATCACTGATGCAGGAATCTCTCCAAGGACTCCTGCTGCATTCCTGTACTTCCTTCTCAAGTGTCTGTGAGTTGAGATCACTCTCAACCTGACATCCTAACACAGAGAGCTACGGGGTCAAAATATACATGATCTCAGCTGTGCCATGCATCAGGAAGCTTCCTTCAGTGTCTTATTTAGTCCCACAATGTAACTAAACTACACTGCTGCCTTCCTCCAGAACCTATTCAAAGATGTGGAGCTGGATGCCTTTGCTCTGTGCCCTGTCAGCCGACAACTTTAATAAGGTATATTTATTGAACTGGGTCCAGACTTTCAGGCCACTCTCTTCTGATTCTTTTATTTTATTTTATCGAACTACAAATGTCAATCAGACACTTTCAAGACACCTTAACAATACAAATTCGATAAATTAATACATTGCAAACTGTTTTCATAATGTTTTGGTATTGTACAAGGTGCATATATGATATTATATTTACAGATATTATTTTAGCAGATATCTCTTATCAGTGAATTAAGAGTGCAGCTGCTTACATATCTTATTTTTATGCCTGAATTATATCAAAAATTCAATAATTATTTTCCTAGTGGATGACCGTAGTACTAGACGCCGACATAATATCCTGTCCAAGCACCATTAGTGCAGATCTTGCCTCTCATAGAATTATGTAGAAGTACAGTTTTATCTATCCCAACTGTACTGTCTATACACACACATCATGATTTTTTCTTTCTATACCCCTTCCTTTGTCTACACTTGTCAAAGGTGGGCACTTCATTGACATTCAACTAACTTAGGTGTTTGAACTCGACACCACAGTCCAACACAGTCCAGCATTACACAACAATAGTGAATTATCCGAAGAAGTTGACAACCATAGCCATTTACAGCTCAGCTTAATATTATGGCCCCATGACGTATACTTCATTTTTTATACTTTTCTGCTGGATGATTAAGACCTATGAAATGCTGCAGATTCAAACAAGTCCCCAGGTAGACTTGTCCCCAGGTGTCGACCTTCCATTTGGCTTACTAGTCATTTGGATTGAAGGCATTTTCTAAGCAGCTATGCTCAGGAAAGAGCCTTTATCTGATATAGACTCCTAGTTCCTATCCTTTGTAGGAAAGGAAACTAACCCAGATAGCTCCATCCAGGTCATTCTTTTTTTTTTTTTTTCTTTTCTTTTTGCAGAACTGGGAATTGAGCTCAGACTCCTGTGTTTCCCAGGGAAATGCTATTCCACTGAGCCATCTCCCTGGCCCCCAGGTCATTCTTAGTTTGCAGGTATGCACTTGCAGGAGAGAGAGAGCGCCCACACACGCGCACACACACACATGCACACACACAGAATGTATCTATGTATCCCACTCTATTCTCAATATATCTATGTATCTGAGGCTCTCCTGCCTCAGACACCTGAGTACTGGAATTAAAGCCATGTGTGACCACATTGGGAACACAGTGGAAGGAGCCACAGCCTTGGTGGAAGATGAAAAATGAGGATACTTGGAAGGGAAAGCAATACCCGAGGAGGCACAGAATATGAGTGGGAAGTCAAATAATCTAAATAAACCTCCAATATTATTCTTCAAATAGTTAAGGTTGTGTGGATATCTAGCAAGCCTGGAGGACGTGGAGATGAAGTCAAACCCCAGGAATGTTACAGAAGCTAGGAAATGACCACCCCATACGCTGGGCTCTGAGTCAGCCATGGGCAGGCAGTACAAGTGGCAATGAGAGCTCAGGTTTCCCCTCTGCCCTTACTCACCAACCTACAGACCTGAACAGTATATACTATGTTCAGGAATCCAATCAAGTAGAAGAGCACAGTGGCACTCCACATATATTTTGCTCTGCACATAGTCTGAACCTAAACAGGCCACATGGGCCTCCTCTCATATTGGACTGAGGAGCTGAGCACACAGAGACTCCTTGAGAGAGAGGAGCTACACTTATCAGTAGGGTGATGTAAATACTCACTGGATCCATCCAGAGCAGAGTGCTCTTCAGACTTCTGTGATTGGAAAACCATGCTGCTTGCATATTCCTGTGGCTCAGCCTCACCAGGATGACAGGAAGGGACTAAATACTTTTCATCTAGTGAATCTTGCCCAAGTTCATTTTCTTCCTCCTCACATAGACTGAGCAGACAAAGCAGAACAAATGATAATTGAGATGGATCACAATCCACAGCTCCCCTCCTGGGTGTCAGAAGAGATTAACGGTGAATTCCAGCAGCATTAAGAGGAGGCTGAGTGGGGCTGGTGAGATAGATCAGCAATCTAAAGCACCTGCTTAGGTGAGCTTAGGCACAGTTGAATGTACTGTCACCACGTGCCACAGCAGCAGTGCCTAAAGGGTGGGCTGAGTTGCCAATAAAATAAAATTAAATTAAATTGAAAAGAGGCTGTGGGAAGCTATGGACCTCTGCATTGTACCTTGCATGCTTACCCTGAGGATGAGACAGACAGAAAGAAAAATGACAGATGGACTCAAACACAGAAAGATCAACCACGTCTGAGGGAAGTGGGTAAATAGTAACAGGATGAGGAAAAATAGAACCATTGAAGGGAAAAAAATCTTGTGCATACGCAGTGTTGAATTTACCAGGGCTCCAGACATCATGGACTGCTGCACTGTAGGCATCAGACACTTACACATTCCATCACTTTTTCTAGTCAGTGGTGGTTGTACATGGCCTATAATCCCAGCAATCAAGAAGCTGAGGTAGGAGGATGGTTGCAAACTTTAAGGCCAGCATTAGATAGATAGTACATTCAACACTAGTTTAAACTACATAGTGAGATCCTATTTAAACAGAGAGAGAGAGAGAGAGAGAGAGAGAGAGAGAGAGAGAGAGAGAGAGAGAGAGAGAGAGAGACTTTTACTTAAATATTGTGACATAACACTATTTTCTTTTGGGGCCCATTTTGTTATCTCTTGTCTTCCTGTTAGGGCACATATGTTCCTCTAAAAATGTAGAAACAAAATGTGCATCTTATTCTGATTTTACTTTTTCTTTTTTTTTTGGCGGAGCCGGGATTTGAATTCAGGCCGTAGCACCTGCCAGGAAAGCACTTATTCCACTGAGCAATCTCCCTGGCCCCTGACTTTACATTGTAATGGAACAAATGATGTCTTTTAGGGTGGGAATTTCCACAACTGCCCTGTTCCTGTTTATCAGTCTCACATTGCCACTAGCCTGGAGGAAACACTAAGGATTGCTAAAGTTCCATATGCTCTCTGAAACACTGAGTAGTGTCACCACCTGCAGCACTCCTTTTTCCCTTTGCAGTGTGTGAAGACTTTGAATCCATGTTCTTGAACGTTACACAATCCAGTGGATTTCACACTTACTTAGGAGACCTTGATCACTCAGTCTTACCTGGAGTCCAGGGTCTTTTGGTTATCCTCGTCCTCATCCTCATCATCTAGATTATCTGCAACCAAATTCAGAGCATCCAATTCAGACATTTGGCAGTGCATCTCCCTTTGGAGACCAGTGAGCTATCTTGGTGCAGAGACAAGCACTTTGTGTGTGATGTCAGAAAGATGTTATGCTTGTCTTTAAAATGTGTTGTACTTGTGTAGTATGATCCCTGACACCAAAGGCCTCAAGCCCAGGGATTTTCTTAGTCAGAGGTCTGAGGACTCATTGGTAACTAGAAAAAAAGTTATTGCTCTAATGGAGAGAGGGCAGAGAAGCCCAGCCACGGTGGGGACTCTCCAGCTGAATCTCCATCAGGTCTCAGAGCTGGAGGATGGGGTGGATGGCTCCACACTCCCTCACCAATGCTGTCCAATATACTTACCTCTTTTGCTAGGGACAGGAGAAACAGCTCTGCCACACAACATTCTGCAATCTGTGCACTTTATAAGGTCTTCCACTGAGCTTTCATGATTTGATTAAAGGAAACTGTATGCATCACCTGCTGAGTATTCTACCCTTCCCAACATCTCACCACTGCATCCTACACATGAAGGCCATACCTGAAAATCCCTGAAGGACTTGATTCACCTGAAACCACACTGATGAACCTACCTGTTCAAACTCTACAACTATCATGAAACACATACTGTGAGCATTGAAGAGATGAGAAGAAAATCTAAGAGCATAATTGACCCCATAATTGACAATAGATGCACTGTGAGGATACCTAGAACAGTTCTTCATGGAACAGTCTGTTACAAATCTAGCATCACTTTCTGGGCCACATTTTACTACCTTGGAAGATGCTGGTGGAGATTGTCTCATCTCCACCAGACACAGTTTACTATGAAAGAAGGCAACACTTGGAATAGTTTGGCCTCTACCCAGTGTGTTTCTCTTTTTTCCCTATATCAACAGATCCTTCCTGACAAGAGGCCAAAACAAGGCATACAGGGAGAGAACATTCATACATATATAATGTTATCTCTAAGAAGCAGGTCACTTTTGAGTTAACAAGAGCCTACAGCCACCTTACCTGACCTAAGTCTGTGGGCAAGGCAGTCGGACAGCTTGTTCCCCTCTACAAGAATTTCTCTGTGACTCTGATTCTGGCATCTGTGTTCGTCATCTTCAGCAAGGAGACTGCTGAGATTCTGATGGAGCGTGGAGGCAGTATGTCTCCCTTCCTCCAACTTATGCCTTAATTTAGTCAGTTCTTGAGCCTGAACTTCAATTAGAAACTCAAAATCCCTGTGGTGAAATAAAGAGGGAATATATATAAAACTTAGTGTATGACAGGTCAATAGGACACAGAGAGTCTTCTTGGTGTTGAAGCCTTCTAAACAGTGTCAGTGAGACAAGATAGCTCCCAGAGATCTGAGCATTCCTATAGTTCTTGTGCTTTCTTTGTGTTTGAAAGTTGTGTGTACATTTGTCTAATTATCTTCCAATCTGTGAAATTTCCAACAATGATCTCAGACAAAGCAGGTTATATAAATATGACACCCACATGCTTTTTTCCATACACAAGAGGCCAGGAGTGATAGAGATCAATAAGAAACCTCTTGAGGTTTACTCATCCACCTCCGCAGAGGACACTGGCCTGTTGAGTTGGGGGAATGAAAGTGCTATGGCAGAAGTCTATGTTTCCCTTCATGTCACTAATGCGAGTACTTTACTCTCGGTGCTTCAATGCCATTGTGTATCTTACCCATCCAGATCATCCATTTTAGGAATAAGGTCTTTTCCTTCTTTTTCCTCATTTCTCTGTTCATTATTTCCTGCAGGGTAATAAAGACACAAACTAAGCTGTACTGGACCACCCAAACCTACAGCTAGATGGTGACATAAATACTTAAGTATGCATTTAGGATATACTGAGAAAAGTATACTGAGTAGTTCAAGGACTTTTTTGAAAGAATTTGTCTCACTTGTCATTATGATCATTCAGAAAAAATAACTTTGATTTAGGCATCAGTATGATGTGGTATACTGAGTTAAAAATGCTATTTGTTCCTCAGGTCATCAGGTACAAATACAGCTTCCCTCTGGACTTCATCCTTGTCCACTTACCTGCCACAAGCCCGGTACCAGGCACAGAATCTGTCCCTCAGTGGCTCTCCCAAGCCAGTTTTCTTCTTTAGCAAGAGGCCAGAAACCTTGCCCTAAGCCCCTCTGCCCTCTCACTACCCTGTGTACTGCCAGGCAGCTTCTATGGTCTTCTCAGAGAAGGTCCTATGTGTGGGAAGTGCCTCAGTGTAAACCAACTTCCCCAACCCCAAGTTCCTCCATGTCAAAATCCTCACTCGTTCCATATGAGAGAATTTATTATGTTTTAAAGTACACTAATAAATTTCCCCATATGTGTTGTGATCGCTATTATGCAGATCATTGTTACCACTCAATAAATAGACATAGAAATTTGATCAAAACCTAGCCACACATGCAGAACATATACCACCATGGAAAGATCCCTGAAATACTCCACACTTGCCAAACCTATTTCCTCCCAGCAACAGTAAGCCTTTTCTCTGACACTGCCTCCATCCTAGAGTGTGTCTCTTCTAAAGGGACAGTTCTGATATCTTCACAGCTCAAATGAGGTGTACAAACTACACCCAGGAAATTGTAAGTTCTCAAATGTGGAATAGTCTAAGGCCTGGACATCAAAGCATATCCATGTCCTGTAAACAAGGCTGATATTCCATGTAGGAAGTGTTATCTAACAAACTACATCTGAATTCCTATATGCATCCCCACCATCCCCCTTTTCCCTCATCTCTTGATCTACATCGCTTTTTGTATATAATTGCCCAACATAATGTTTACATTCCTATGTGTAGTGGATACTTATAAGACACATCTGAATTCCTATTTTCATCACCTGCTACTCTCTTTAAAATGAGGTAGAAGTATGACCTTCAAAGGGAGAAATTTATCTCACTTTTTTGATTCCCTTACTCTTTGAGAAATACCTATCTCCCTACTTCAGCTCCCTTGCATTAGGGAATATGTCCCCCTCACCAGCACTGAGTTTTAGGAAAAGTTCCTCAGCCATCTTGCACCCCTGAGCCAGATGTTGTATGTGGGCCTGAGCCCAGTAGTCTTTGGGGTCATCTTGGGTGAGCAGGAACTCCAGATGCTTCTCAAGGGACAAAGAGGCATCTCTCCCTTCACGAAGCTGCTTTCGTAAGTGGGTCAGCTTCTTGGCATGATGGTGAATTATGTTGGTGTATTTCCTAAGAGAGACAGAAAAGATACAAGGATAGTGGAAATGATTTGAAGTTAATCATGAGGACTCTGAAAAAGATGTCTCTAAATACATCCCAGGAAAACACTTCATATTGTAGGTTGCCATATGCACAGTAAACAGTGCATGCATTTTTTGGATAGTTACATAAAAAGAGAGGTGCTTTCCTGAAATATTTTCTACCAAGTATTCACAGAGTGTTGAATTTTTCTTTATTGCTCTGTATTTCTAGCTAAGTGAAAAGTAGGAAGGACATAAAACTAACCTGCAAACAGCAAACACACAGTCCTCTTTGACTTTGATTACAGAATGAGCAAATATCATAGACATGGCAGTTTTGAAATCCATGAGCATGCACAGCTCATCTGAATTCTGTTTAAGTCATTTAACAAACTAGTCAGAAATAACATTGAATATCAGAAAATAAAATAAAATGGGCCGTGTTAAAACTTTGACAGCTTCTTCACCTCTTGGATAAAATCAAGACTATTGCACACATTGAACTAAATAAGAAAAGGGGATATAAATGAAGGACCATTTTGTATTTGTACATACAAAGTAGTTAGGAGAGACATACAGCTAGTTTCTCTTAATTCAATGAGAAGAAAATTTGTACTAATAATGTTTGGACAGGATATCATGTATGCATCTTATACTGTGAATAGCTACAATGAAGACAACAATATGCAATGTATTAATTATTGTAACTGTCCTACTAACTTGTTTTGAAACTGTCTAATTGCTATTTGTTTCTCAATAAAATTAATAGAAAAAATGAAATGCCTTGATTGGATCACTTAGATGTACTACACTCAGTACATTGTGTGTGTGAGGGATTTGCCCATAAGATCTTTAGAGGATATTAATCATGGTTTGTCAGAGTTACCTGGAGGCCTTTGGCTGTGGGCCTTCATCCTCCCAAGCATGGGTATTTTCTGTAAATAAAGTTAGAGGGCATTGGTCACATTACCCGACCATGAAGCTACCATTCAACTCAGAAAAATTGTTGGCATATTTTCAGTTCTTTTTATCAGGGGGACTCACGGGTTGCACCCAGAGACGATGAGATTTTATGTTCATCTGAAAGCACAGCCACAGTGCAGCAAGTCTCATGGTGGTTGGGTAAGTCATACTCATGGCTGCATGTCTTAAGGCCTTCACACAAGGAGCCTGGTAGTATTGCTGTTATTTTGTCCTTGTCCAGTTTCTCTGTGTTCAGCCTGGTGGAATAAAGAATATGACTAAATTTCGAAGATTAAATATAAGATTCCTTGGTAGTCCTGACAAAGGCATAAGTTGAGTAATCACACAACAGTAGGAACACAATCTTTAAAGAAGAGACATTTATCCTCCTAACTGGAGTACAGAGTGCACTTTCCTTGAGGGGGGGAGACAGGCAGAAGAGGTCAGTGTACTGACTAGAAAATGAACTGATGAGGAAGGAATCATAAGGCTCCCTGCATTGACCAATCATGACCAGATGACACACCTAAAACCAAAGAATTTTCATTAAAATGTAGTTGATTTTTATAGAGCAAAACATTCAGTGCTCCTAGGATATTGTAGCATCCAAAATATCTTGTGAATTCTAGACTATGATGGGATACATTTCCCCATTGTGCTCATCTGTGAAATCTCTGCCAACAGACTAAGGAGCTGCATACAGAACCAGACATGCATCTTATCCCCAACTGATGAATAAAGATAGGAAAACACTGTGTATGTTTAATATTGGTAAGCAGAGTAGTTCTATTTAGGTACACACATGTGGGTGTCAAGGAAACTGGACACTATGTGCAGATAGGTGCTCCTTCATTGATCGAGGGTATGTAATCACACCAGCAATTTTATTATCTCTGTTGATAAAGTATGTGGTTGCATCTGACCTTTTGTTTTGATCAGTGGTGATACTGGGCACACAATACTCAACCTATTGCAGAATCTCTGATTATTACCCGAGTGCCAGAGCTTCCTGTTCTTTTTCACTGTCTTCATTGCCTTGCTTTTCTGCAACAGAATTCATAAATAGTCACTCCATCATCAAGTACATTCATATTACCTGCTAGAAATATGATAGCTCCCTGATACAAACCAAGACACCTATGTGGAACCTGTGCCATGAGTATGAGCACTCAATTCTTCTGGACTATACCGATGAGAATCTGTTTCAAGCAGTACTTCATTCTTACCAATAATATGCCTAGGGCCCAGTGATAATGGAGAACAGTGCACAGAAACTGGAAAGATAGTTGGGACAATCCTTTAGATAGGGAACAGCCCAGGCCATAGGCTCACTAAATCTAGGGTCTAAACCATAGGACTCTTGACTACTTTCACTGCTTCCATTCCTAGTCACACTTAATAGCACTCTAATGCCATAAACAATGAATAGGGCTGAAGGAACTACAGACACAGATGTTAAGCAGTTGAACTCTCACAGCAAGCCAATATGTAAGAGTACATTAAATAAAAAGTCAAGGGGGTTTTAGTTTGTGACAAGTCTGTATGTGGCAGCACACACAGAATGTGGTTTAAATCTACCCAGATAAGCAGAAAAGTTCCCTGAGTGTTAGATTTATTTCCATCCAGATCATCCCTATAATCATGTGTGGACTTCAAAAACAGTGTTTGAAGACTTCCCAAGACAAAAAGGACAGATATTGGAGAAAGACTAAGCTAAGATTAGAGTTAGCATACCAAGATGCAAATAGAAAAAAGGAACATGACAGGCTTCATATTCTAGGACAATTGTATGGTACCTGCCCAGCAATGGCAATTTAATACCAAAAGGGGGACTGGAAAAGGACTAGTAGATCCTTAGCATAGTTCCTCAGGCCTGCAAAATTGTTCATCACTCACTTTTCTTGAGATCATAGGGAGTTTTCCTAATTCCCCTCCAGACCTCTTGATTAACTTGCTCTATCCTGAACTTTGTATTTTCAGATATTAACAATACTGAAATTAGACTGAGGGGAAGTATAGGAACTCTTTCAAAGGAAATAACCCTTCACACTGCTTAGGGCACAGGATGCTGTGTAAATGGTAGAAGTGCTGGGTATCAGAGTGAAGATTCTGAGTCCTGGCCTTGTGTAGGTCCCACATTCAGGCAATGACCTTATAGGTTCAGGTCCTTGGAGGAGTCCCTGAACCACACAGCCCCAGGTTAAGAAGACCAGATTCCTGACAAACTCAATTTCTGTGCTTCCAACCCTGCTAAAGAATTTGACTGTAACTAAGATGGGCCTACTATGACAGCCAGCAGAAAAATATCCTTACCCATGTAGAAAGATGAGAAAACATGTAATAGAGATATTTTGGTTATTTTTTGTTGGTGATGGTGGGATAAATTACCTGACACACAATACTAAGGAAGGAAAGATTTGTTTATCTCACAGTTAGTGGAGGTATCATCCTGTACTTGGCTGACTCTAAGGCAAAGTGGAAAAACAGCAAAGAGACAAGAAAGGGGCAGCAGCTGTGGCAGACAGCAAGCCATACTCCCTTCTTACATTTATATGCAGATTATGTGCCACAGAGTGGGTGAAGCACTCACAGCCATAATCCCAGCTCTGGATCATGAATTAATTACAAACTCTAGAGGCCACCCCATGATTGCATGTGCCTTTGAGTGGACCCTTAGATACAAACCATAATAAAAAACAATGGAGAAGACCACTGAGACCCTTATTCTCTTTGCAATGGATGACTCACTTGCCACATTCAAGTTGTAGGGAGCTACGTTCTCCTCTGTCATGGATGCTGAATGCTTGCCAGGCTGGCTGGAATCACACAAGTCCCAGCATTGGGAGACAGCCAAGAAGTTCTTCTTTATTTTATCCTTCAGCACATTACATTTATCCTCATGTTTTTGGAGATCCCTGTATTGAGAACAAAAAATAAATAAAAGGATTCAGTCGCACATCTTCTTCCCTGGATCAGAAAGGAAGACTGAATGGGAAGCCACACCCTAAAACAGCAGCCATTCTTACAAAGAGAACAAACAGTAAAATGTCTGAGTACAACAGAGTATGATGACTACGATGGGAGTCAGAGTGGGATGGGATGGGCGTGAGAGCGGTAGGTGTTCTGTGCAGATAACACGGAGGTGAGGACTTTCAGATAACATGGAGGCTCTACAATCCTGGGGTGAGGACTTTCAGATAACATGGAGCCTCTAAAATCCTGGAAAGATGCAGGAGTGGCAAGAGCACAAGAAGTATCCAGGGGCTACAGTGCCATTGCATTTGCTTCCACATTATTTGTAGGGACACCACTTTTTATTAAGGGTTTCTGAGGCATTGTTGACTTTGAGAGATCTTGGGAACCACAGACCTAATGTTATAATTTAATAATTACCTATTCAGTCCAGTTACCTTTCTTGCTAAGGATCCCCCATCAACAAAGTGAAGCCTAACTTGAAGAAACATGTTGTACATCTCCTCCCAATGACCTCTCACAGGAAAGTTTAAGTCTTCAGCATGAGTGCAGGCAAACCTGAGATTCATTCACTTTGGGTCACAGGGACGTAGGTAACTATGCATGATAAGAGAACAAAGGTGCAAACCCAAAAAAGTACCAAGCAAACAGAACCTATTTCTGCTTGTTAAAAGGATGAAACACTAATATACAGTGATGTCTGCTTTTCCCAGGACTTGAGATCTCCAGGAATCACCATTGTGTTCATAGCCCATAATGTTCAGATTCACCTCAGCACCACGCGCTCTTCCTCCTTGTGTTTGATCCCAGATTTTTGAGGATCTGAAATATATATATAGACACAAATCATCAGAACAAAAAGCCCCACCTGATCCCCTGCACTCAGTGAGCCAAGTTAGACACAGAGACATAGGTGATGTTGGTCTGAAGACAGGATACTGAGGACACTATCATAAGAAGTCTTCTGCTTCCTACAAAAAATATTAGATGGCTTGCTTTGCTCAGCACCTGGACATCTGTCTCTAACCTAGTTGCTTAATACCACTATGCAATTTATACTGAATCTCACAATCAGTTTAAATAATTCACAGCTTTATAGCAAAATGTCTTCAATACTGACAATGTTTTCCATTAGACACGCTGGTGCTTATTTACAGAGTAGAGGTAATTCTCTGAGAATAAGCTGACATATAGACACACTAGAGCCTCCCAAAAAAGGCACTTTAGGGATAGTCAGAGGATACTTTGCATTCAGCTGCTGAAACTATCAGAGCTCACTGTGCAAACTGGTGCATGCCTTAATCTCAGTACTCAGGAAGCTGAGACAGGAGACTTGCTGTGAGTTTCAGACTAGCCTACATGCCCTAGAGATTGTAAAGCATGCCTCAGCTATATTGTGAGACTGTCTCAAAGTAAATTTCAAAAAGAAAGAAAAAAATAAACTGAAAGTGTCAAGGATCACAATATCCCCCAAGGATCAAGTTTAGGCACAGTGGCTAGGGAGATAGCTCCATGGGGCTGAGGTGTGTTAGCACCTGCCTGGAAAATGCAAGGACCTGAGTTCAATCCCTGGTATTGCATGCCGTGTCAGTCATAGAAACCTGGATGTGCCATTATGCCCCCCAAACCAACATGGTGGTATATGCTTGTAATCAAAGAAAGAAGGAGAGAAAAAGAGAGAGACAGAGACAGAGAGAGAGAGAGAGAGAGAGAGAGAGAGAGAGAGAGAGAGAGAGAGAGAAGGAAGGAAAGAAAAAGAAAGAAGGAAAGAAAGACAGACAGACAGACATTCAAGAACACTCAAGAAAGGCCTTCCTGGCTAAGTGCAAGGTCCAGAGATCAATAATTCAAGTCCCCATAACAAAAAAAGTGTTTAAATTCTAGCATGCGATGTTATCTTAAAAGAAAGACAATTTAGAGAGGAAAGAGGGCCAGGGGCACAGCTTAGTACAATAATTGTTTGCCTGGCAAGTACAGGATCCTGAGGTCCATCCCTGGTACCACAAAAAAAAAAAAAAAAAAAAAAAAAAAATTAGGGCCAGGGTAGTAGCTCAGAAGAATAAACACTTGCCTGAAAAGCTCAAAGGCCTGAGTTCAAACCCTGGTTCTGCTAAGAAAAATAAAAGAAAGAGAAAGAGAGAAGGAGCTGGAAGCATGGATGTGAGGAACCCTGATATGGTATCTCCAGTGATAAAACCAATAAGAAAAACATGCTGTAGCACGCACTGTTATTGAAAGCACACAATTCACAGTCACCTATGTGCAAGTCCTATGCAGGGTCAATCAGGGACCCCATTCTGCATACCAAGCTTATGTAGACTTGACAGGCACAGGCAGTACAAGGGCTGAAAAGGCCATTGTCCCTCAGCCTCTTCACTTTGTTCCCTTGTCAAATACCATAAATTTTCTTTTGGATACAAAGAAATGAGGTTTGATGAGGGCAATTCACTTCACAAAGGAGGACTCTCAAGTTTTACCCAGAGAAAAGAAGAGCTGGGGATCATCTGTCAGATCACAAGGAGGCTCCTGGGTGTTACACAGGTTGTAGCCATGGGAGGAAGACTTGGGGTCTGCACGCAATGTAGTCTGAAGGATGAGATCAACTTTATCCTTGTCTGCACCATCAGGGCTCATCCTGGTGACATAAAGAATACAGTTAAAGCAAGAGGATACACTGTATAGTCATAGGGGACTGCCAGAGGTGCAGAGAGGTGTTCCTATGAGGTAAGAGGTAGTAGGCACTGCCTACAAATAGAAAGAAAATCATTATGCAGGAGCTACCTGCATGAGGGCACGTCACAGGAGGCAATAACATTGAACTGGCTGGAGAATGAGTTGATGGAAAAGTAGTCTAAGGCTGCTGCATAACTGAGCCATGAAAACCTGGTCAATCAAAAACCACATCAGTTACTCCTCCCTGCCTACAGTGTTGATGGCACAAACAGCAGGATGGGCAGTACTTCTGAGAAACTGGCGAGTCCAAGATGTCTTGTGCATTTCAAGACATTTTAAAACAGGACAGATGTTTTAGTCTGGTCAGGTTCCTTGTATAAAATCCCTACTGACATGCTATGTCCACTCACATAACCAGACCTGCACCCTCAACTCAACCATACAAAAAGCAGAGTAGATTCTGTGACTTTAGTGTGTATCTGTGAGAATATTAGTTCTACTCAAGTGTATATGAGTATTTCAAGAACAATAGGCACCTTTTAAAAATAAATTCTACACTGGGTGAGAGAATGTTGTCATCACACAGCAGGATTTCTAGCATTACACATAAAATCTATGAGTACTTTAAATCTCCTGTTGAAACATTTGGGAATAGCTTCACGTTTTACTCATTCTAATCAGGTCTCTGGATATATATATATATATATATATATATATATATATATATATATATATATATATATATATTTACCTGGGGGTCAGCAAGTCATATTCTATTTCAGACTCTTCATCTTTATATTCTGAAATCAAACCAGAAATGCCAGTTAGGTCTTATATAAATTAAGAATTTCATAAAACAAAGTTTTATAAAACAATAAAGGTGTAAAATGAAAAGATATACCTCTTTAAAGGCACACAATTAAAACAAAAGTAAAAGAAAAAAGATAGTAAACAATAAAAAAAACTCAGACCAAAAGTCAATGAATCTGATGCAGTTGTTAAAATCATAGACATTTATCGACATATATCCATAAAGACCTCCAATGGTTTAATTATTCCATTTAAAATCAAAGATGTTCATTTAGGGTATAAGCAAAAATTCACCTTATCTACAAGAACTCACAAAATATGGAGATGGAGAATGATATCCCATATGAACACTAATCATGACAGTGCTAGAGAGCTACATTAAAGCCAGGCAAAGGCTAATTTGAGAGTACCACAAATTCTCTGGTATAAAGACAGCCCTAAACTTGTGAGAGAGGAAAAATTCTCTATGAGGATGTAACAGTGCTCTGTGTAAAGGTCAAACTACTGAACATAAATAAGTATACAACTCCAAAGAGAATTAGACAATGCCAGTATTACTGTTGGCAAATGCAGTTCCCACTACACAAACACTAAAAGACCCAGCAGGCAAGAAATCACTACGATACAGCTAAACACACAAAAAAGTATAAAAAGTGATACCCTCACTATGGGTCTTTATATGTTAAAGGATAGCGAAAGGACATTATCAAAACCTGCCTAGCTCTAACTTCCAGTCCATCAATTAAAGACAGCAGGAAATATTCAGGTGAATGTTCAGTTGGGGTGTCACTCCTTATATACACAACGCTCAAAGCATCAATTCAGGATGAAAGAACAATTCAATTGACTTTGCTCAAAGCGACTTCTGCTCTGTGTAAAGGCTATTAAAATAATTGAAAGATAAGTCATACAGTGTGAAAAAATACTGGCAAAACATCACAGATGGTCCACATTTCTTTGAGAAATGGGGAAAGGGAGCAAGATGAAGTTCAGCAGACTTTCAGGACACTGCCTCCAAGGATCTCTCACATTATTCATTTAACAAAACTCATAGATTTGAACACAGAATACACTCTAATAAAACTATTTTTTATATTAATGAAAATTTTGACTAACTGGTTCAACAGCTATGATTAAGGCTACAAATCAATCTGGGCTCTAAGATGAGGACAAATTCTATGGCAAGTGCTCATTTATCAATCAACACTCCCTTCACCATGATACTATAGCAAATACCTAAAGAAATGCAACCATGAATGTGATCTTCTGTTTAGGAGCACTCAGAAAAATAGTTCATTCCAAAAATGGTAGCTATGGAGACTGTACGATCCATTTTTTAAAGATTAAGATACCGCAGCCTGGCCTCTGGGGCTGGCTGAGAGGGCAACTGAGACTGGGCATGGTGGGGCGCACCCATAGTTGCAGCACTTGGGAGGCTGAAAGTATGATCACTATGAGTCTGACTTGTACGGTGATACCCCATAGACCCTGTACTAAATACACTAAGAAAAGGAAGAACACCGATTAGGAGACCAAACCTCAAGACACATAGTCACACACATAGTTAGGTAAATGAAGGAGTCAGGCTGCAGGCTGAGAAACTTTCCTTCATACTCCAGAACAATTTTTTATCTAATAAGTTGCCCCCTCCACATGTCAATCTTCTGATTTCACCCTTGATGGATGCTTGCACTTTAGCCAAAGGTCACATTTGTGAAGAAGAAAGGACACAGTTGGGCTCTAGGAACTAAAAGTCCTCTGTGAACATACTATCCTGAGGACTTTGGAGTTCCTCAGGGTAATCCAGGCCTGTGGACACCTCACCTGGACTGAGCACTTGCACAAGGTCCTCTGCCAGCCGGCAGCCCACAGCCAGAAGCTCATGGAATACCTCACTCTGGATGGTATTAGGGTCATCCCAGGTGAGGAGCTCCTTGAGATGTTGACACAGGAAAAACGAGGAATGTCTTCCTTGCTGTAGTTTCTGATGAAACAAGGACAACTTCTGATCTTCATCTTGAACGTGGAAACTGCATCCTCTAGTGCAATAGATGGAAAGTAAAAGCCAGAAATGACCAACTAAACTATGACACATTTGTGGGACTGTCCTTAAGCAGCACTAAAGCAAGATTCAGGTTTACTAGCCTGCCTATTGCAAAGGAAAACAAAGATAAAAACAGGTGCCCTCTGTGTGAGAAAGTGTTCCTGTAGGATTCCTCAACATCCTCCTCAGTGACTCTTCCCTAAGTAAAATGTGGCATTTCATTCTCCTAGAGGTGCCCCTTCAGCGCATCTCTATGTCGGTAGAGACGCAGTGCATTTCTTCACTGAAGCAACAGAGATGTGTCTAATTAAAGCTGAGATTAATTGTAGAAAATGAAAGAAACGGAGTTGGGCAGGTTCAGGAGACACAGCCTTGCTGAATGAAAGGGGACAAGAGGTCACTCGTGGGAACAACTTGAAACACATTAAATGAGGTAACAACTGCATAGTATCAAAGGTGGAGAGGATACAAAATGTCCCATAATGGTTCACTTTAAATGATTTTTTTTATTAATGCAATACAATTACAGGAGTACCAGTGACAATCTTTATCAAAATTTGATTGTGTCTTCTACTGTGTAGTTTGTTCCCTGAAGGCATCATAGCTCATTATCAGTCATGTACCTTCCATGTGGTCTTCTGCCTCTCCTGTAGACCAGGTTACCTCTTCATTCTAACTCCTGAGCTAGCACACTTAGGCATTCACACACCTTCCACCCTGTCTGCAATGCTCAGAGCCCCTTACCTCAGATTTTCAGCCAGGATCAGCTTCTCAGCCAGACTTTTTTCCTTGTACTGCAGCTTCTCACCCAGAATAGACTCAATAATGTCTTTGAACTTTTGACAATATGAGAGAGACAGATGGACCTGCCTCAGTAGACAGTTGTCACTGCTTGCAGGAGGGGAAGCTGTACCCATCATAAGGATAAATGACATCACAGCACATGCATGTGTGTGAGCAGGCCCACGTTTTCATTCTCTAATCTCTTACTCAGATGACAGTACATAGTTTCCATTTTGGAGATAAGGAATGTAAACCTTTAAATCCCCAATAATTGAAAGAGTTCAATTGGTGTAGGCCGAGTCAGAATTCACATCCCCTGATGTCTAGATCTACATCCAGTAAGACTACAATTACCAAGCCTCTCACATCGAAAATCAAATACATAATTGGGCTGGAAACAGCGCTAAACTTTATTCTTGGATTAGGAAAAAATATATACTTGCCTTGGGATTGTGGTAAGAAAAAAGTTTCTCAAAAATGAGCAGAAATTTATCTGGAAACATTGGTATAAGGCATGAGGACCTGAGTGTACATGCCCAATAGTAACACCTTTTGTGACAAGTTAAGAGAAAAATATGAACTTTTATAATGGAGTGCTCAGCTGTAAGAAGGATAATTCTGAGACTTCTATAGGAGAATGGATACAACATGAAATGATGCTTATAGGTAAAATAGATAAGATTCATGTAAACGTCATATTGTCTCCTTGGCATGTAACTTACTTTGAAGACATCAATATGCAATGCATTAACTGTTTTTATTCTAGTTTTTTTTGAAATTTTGTTTTATTTTTTTTCATAAAGTAAAAGAAATTTTATCTCGTTGTCAGTTGCACTAAATGTTGCTCCCATAAATTTTGGCTAAATATTACTTGACAAATGAAGCAAATTCAGGGTCCAAGCTGGCAAGATTGGGCACACTCCTGTTCCACACAGGCCTTGTCCCCTGAATCCTTCATTCAGCTCAGCCCTTCTCAGTGCCCTACCCCAACAAACTCTTGCAGCCATGCTCAGGGCACAGAGGAGGCTGCCCTGTACACAGGCATGGGGCTCACTGTGGCTGATGGGGTCCACATATTCCTGTCACCTTGTATCTCATTGCTGAAACCCTAGCTGTACAGTCTAGCCAGCTGGCCTTGCTGTGTTCATCCAGGTTCACTGGCTCATCTATAAGTAGATAAGGAACTTCATTACTAGCCAGGAAATGCCTCTCACTACACAGGAGTGTCATGTGATTCTCTTGCACTTAAAGGAAAAGCCTGTAACCTCAGGGCTTCTTCATGAGGGCAGGTCCTGGTCTCCATTGTGACAATTATGGCTGCTATAGTTTCAGTTAGCAGCAGAATTCTCCATAAGCCAAATAAGGAGAAAATATGTGTAGGAGAGCACTACACATATGTTTCCCTGGCACAATGCTTTGGCATTAAGATGGCAACAGAAGCTTATATGAAAAAGAATACCATTGGTCCTAGACCTTTAGGCCCACAGTAACATACATCTGCAGGATTTCCTAGGGTACAGTGAGATCTAATAACACTGGTGATAGTTGATCTTGGGAACAGTAGGCAATTTCGTAGTTAGATAAGGCATCAGTGACATTTTTGAACCTTCATCTCATTGTATACTTAACTCTAAAATAATAACCCACTTCTCCATAGTCTCAGTGAGGTGGGAAAATCACTGAGAGTTTGAGGTCTCAGCCTGGTCTACATAGTGAGTTCAAGTCTATACTAAACGACATAATGAGATGCTTTCTCAAAATTTAAAAAGAGTGAGAATTTGGAGAATGCTTTGAACTTCCCATATTCATCATTACCTGAAGGAAAAAACTAACAATTAACTTTCTAGGAACATAGAAAGAAAATCAATTTTGGAGAAAAATTCTTTTCTCAGAGTGAAACACGTCAATGGGGATCATGACCCATAGAATTTACTGTGCTTTTTCAGCTCTTTAGCCATGGAATAGACAGTAGCTTCAGACACAAGAAAATGTCCTTTGAGTTCATGAAACTTCTTACTCTCCTCCAGCTGTGATCGTAATCCCTGATTAGTGTCTGAAATACTTTGGTCAGCCTTTGAATGACAGTAAAGCACACTGCGTAATCTCATGATCATGGATGTGGTGGAATAGGTAGAGCCAGACACTGTGGAGATGACCCAAGCACATAATAAGTTAAAATCAAATAAAATGGAATAGGCTGGATGAACTCAGGGCTTCTTCATGAGGGCAGGTGCTGGTCTCCGTTGTGACAGTTATGGCTGCTATAGTTTCAGTTAGCAGCAGAATTCTTCATAAGCCAAATAAAACAGGAGAGTGCTACACATATGTTTCCCTGGCATAATGCTTTGGCATTAGATGGCAACAGAAGCTTATATTAAAAAGAATATCATTGGTCCTAGACCTTTAGGCCCACAGTAACATACATCTTCAGGATCTCCTAAGGTACAGTGAGGATCTAATAACAGTGGGGGTGATAACTACGATACTTATTGACTTACTATTTAGATGCAGTTGATCAACACCCACAACACTTCAGAATCCTTAACTTAAAAACAGGTATTAAGAATCATAGCTGAAGGCTCTTCCTGTAGCTCAGACTCCAGCAGGAGCTGAGGCACAAGGCCCAGTAAAGCAGGTAATGTTGGCGATTTCAACCAGGGTAATAGAACCCGGTGATCTCATGGAAAAGGTCAGGACCCTCACTTCAACTGCGTCCACCATGCATATACACAAATTGTGGGTCTTGTCCCAGAAGACAACTGGTGACAAATACTGAATTATTACACAACCTTAATATTCATGTCTTCTTGGGCCAACACATATGACCTGTGTCCAAAAGACCAACACATTTTTCACAGTGCTCATCCTTATGTGTGGATGAAATGATCAAAGCAGAAGCCATTTCCAGACATGTTTCCCTTAGTGCTGTCTGGAAAACATCTCAACACTTCTGTGTCATGAAAGCACATTTTAGACTTTTTTCAAGTGAGAACTGTAAAGTGATGGGAATGTAAGAAGACAACACTATCATACTGTTCTTCTCTGGATATTTCCCTATTATTTTGAAATTCATTGAACTTACACAGAAAAAAACATCATATAATACTAAGAGATCAAAGGTTTGTTTTAAATTTTTAATGTCTCAATATTATTGTTGCTACTCTCCAATTTCATGGGTTTGTTTAATCCCTGTGACAAGTAGGTCTTTTATTTCACCAAAGTTAAATCCAACTGCCACTTAACATACAGAATGATGGTGGTTTGTGAGTATGGGTGGGGTAATGGATTTTTCTTTTTAAATTTCTTTCTACTCCAATAATGGCTGCAGATGATGTTTTGTGGATTTCATTCTAGCCCTCCAGAGCTTCTTACTCACTGTCTAAGTGAGTACAATAATTTGTTGCATAAAAGCTTGAGTAATTTCAATGACATCTCCGACAACATTTGTAAATGTAATGCATTTTTAGGTCTTCATTCAGTTCACCCATGTATTCTGCAAAACAGAGCTCATAAAAAGCTTTTTATGGAATATGGCTAATGAGTCTGTGGGAGGCAACTTCAGGCTGTGGATCTGTGTCTGAGTTCCAGTAGCAAAACACAGTATCATCCTAGGTATGAGGCCAGGGTGAGGATGACCTACAGTGCACATGCGCTTCAGCTTCAGGGAAGCTGAGGCTGAGCTGGGAGGCACAGGAAGGTGGGGAGTGATGTCCTGAGTAGCTCATCTTCCAGCTGCCATCTCCACCTAGAATTTGGGAGCCTCTGCCTTTAGCTGGGCTCCTCAGCTAACCAGACCTGTTCAGATAAGTTTCTGTGCTTCTTAGAGTGGGAGGAACAAAAAATATGATTATGAGCCCATGGAAATAGTTTAGCAGTCTAAGGGTGCCCTTAGCAAGCACAAGGTCCTTGGTTTCCATTCCTGGTACCCCATGCCTGTCACTGCCCCTCTTCCCATGATACAGCCATCCACTGAGACTGATCATGGTGTTGCAAGCTCATAATCCCTGTGCTGGGGATGCTGAAACAGGAGGATCACTATGAGTTCAAGCTGTGTTCTGAAACCCTGTATCTAGTACATTTAAATGCATATATTCATGGGTCATTGAGCATGTAAAGGAAAGAAAATTCTAGCAACCACTTTTGAAATATGGCGTCTTTCATGACAGACCATCGGACAATTACACCTTGTAGTAATACTGGTTTTAGATGCATCTAAGACTTTCGAGAAATTCCTGATCAGGATTAGAAGTTACCATGAGCCCACCAAATGTAGGATAAATTTAGTGCACAATGATAGCAGAGCACACTTTTATCTAACATAATATTAAACTGAGCCATCTGCTTTGTAATACCAAAATCATTATTTCCACCACCATCAGGTCCTTCTATATACTACTTTGCTTATGCCAAATTCATCTGATCTGGGATTTGTTTTCTTTCATGACCTTAGAATCATTGCCATCCATCCCAGTTTGTTAGATACATTGAGGGACTCACTGAGGTACCCCATGCCTGTCATCTTTATGTGAGGTCTCTAGAAGTATGGTGTTTTTTCTTTTTCTTTCTTTCTTTTTTTTTTTTTTTTTTTTTTTTTTGGCTATTTGGGGAATGAGACCATCTTAAATTCAAGATTTTTTCAATCTTTCAGTTATTTGGTTCTGTGGCATCGAACCTGTGTCCTTGTGCTTCCCAGGCAGGTGCTTAGACTGCCAAGCCATCTTGCCAGTCCCTATGAGGCCACCTTTTGGGCCTCTTGAGAAATGCATTTTCTGCAGAACATATTAGGTGCTACTAAAGGGAGCAAATATTCTTGCAGCAGATGACAGTTAATCATGCTCATGCATTGGATACATCTAGCTTCACATTCTGAGAGGATCTTCACCTTGTTGCGGATTTACTGCAGTTACAGATTCTTCAGGATGGTCAATCCCTGTATACGTAACATCTCTTATTATGTTATGCATAAACATTTTCTGAGAATGGACACTCTGTGGGTCTTAATCCTCAACTATAGGACAGTCTTTGGACAGTTTCCAGATTCCTTTATCCTTAAATTTCAGGAATTAGGATGTCTACTGCTCTCTCTACAATCACTGATATCTTCCCATTTTTGGGGTAGTTTGAGTCTATCAGTGTCTGCCATTTATGTTCTCACCTGCTTAGAGGCCTTAATGATTGTCAAACAAATATGGTAAGCACTTTTCAGTATGGACTGATATAACCTTCTCTGGTATGTCCATTGAATGTTTGGCACAGTGCTTTTTTTATTTGTGCATTTGTTTTTTGTTTTTTTTAATTTATTTTTTATTTTATTAAAGTACAAATATCAATCAGACAGTTTTAAGACACCTTAACAAGACAGATTCGATAAATTAATAAATTGCAAACTGTTTTCATAATGTTTTGGTATTGTACAAGGTGCATACATGATATTATACTTACAGACATTATTATGGCAGATGTCTCTTATCAGTAAATTAAGAGTGTAGCTGTTTACTTATCTTACTTTTTATACCTGAATTATATCAAAAATTCAATAATTATTTTCCTAGTAGATGACCATAGTACTAGAAGCCAACATAATATCCTGTCCAACCACCATTAGTGCAAATCTTGCCTCTCATAGGATTATGTAGAAGCACGGCATTATCTATCCCAACTGTACTGTCTATACACACACATCATGATTTTTTCTTTCTATACCCCTTCCTTTGTCTACACTTGTCAAAGGTGGGCACTCCATTGTCATTCAACTAACTTAGGTGTTTGAACTCGACACCACAATCCAACACAGTCAGCATTCCACAACAATAGTGAGTTACCCAAAGAAGTTGTCGACCATAGCCATTTACAGCTCAGCTTAATATTATGGCCCTTCATTGAGTCAGATAAGGCAAGGTGAATGGCATATGCTGCAGGATACTAATCAGCTTTTCTTCTGGATGGTTAACAACCTACATTCACAAGTCAGAGTTGGAGAAATAGAAGAGCCACAAGGCCAGCCAACAGTTTAGCCCTAGCCTTTCAAGGTCAGCGAAGACTCAGGACATAAGAGAACCTGTACTCCTATCATGAAACTCAGTTGAGCTCCAAATTTTCTGAACAAGGAGATTATGGAGCCACAGAGGAAAGAGATTGAAGTTCTATAGTGTGCCTGGGGAGAATCACATGGAGAGAAAACTTTCTTTCAAGCTTTCACAGAGAGCAAACTGGTCAAGCATTGGCCATGACTCATCCACATGGATGACACAAAGGATCTACAGAATAATGTACAGGACTACAAGATAAACCCTGAGGGGACTTCACTGACCACATAGGAAATATAAAGTTCATGTGTTGGTATATAAGTCTTGCTCTATCTAGGTCTTAACCATCCAGCAGGAAAGTATGAAAATTATTTGTGCATTTGATACAGGGACCCACTACACAGCTAAGACTCCTAGTGATCCTCCTGTGTTCAGCCTCCTTATTGATGGAATAGCTGGTGTGTGCCACCATGTCCTGGCTGGGTCACCAGAGGTGGGGCTGGCTGGGCATGTATGACTGAGGATTGAACCCTGGCCCCTGTGCTTTCCAAAGTGGTGCTTAGTTCACTGAGCTATCACATCAGCGCTTGACACAATGCTTTAATCAAAATGTACAGCATGAAGCCCAGGATATAGATCAGTGGCACACTTCCTACCCAGCAAACACAAGGCGCTAAATTCAATTTCCAATGCCAAAAACAAAAGGCCTAGCAATTCAGCTTCACTAACCTAAGGTACATGTTCTTTATCCTGGATAAGGAAAAAGAAAGGCAGAGCACAGCTGTCAGCTGATTCTCTTCTTAGGAGAGTAAAATTGTTTATGAAGTACTTGAGTGTCGCAAAGTCAGGATTTTAGTAACAACATTCCCCCCCTACACTACTCTACTGTGCTAGTTGATACATTGTGTCAACTTGGCTGAATCAGCTCCCGCAGTTCTCAGGGTGGGGGCCCAGCCCTGGAGGTGGGCAGGGCCCAGGAATTGAGATCAGCTTCTTGCGACCCTGCCTGATTTCCTGCCGCCCTGCAGTGGAGAAGTCTCAGTCTTCAGAGGAGCTTGACCTTTGCAGACACACACTTTATTATTATTATTTTTACTGAAGAACAAATAGCAATGAGATAGTTTCAAGACAAATTAACAGGAGAGATTCAATAAGTTAATACATTGCAAAATGTTTTTGTAATGTTTTGGTGTCGTACAAGGAGCATACATGATATTATACTTACAGGCATTATTATAGCAGATATCTCTAATCAGTGAATGAAGAGAGTGTAGCTATATACTTATCTTATTTTGAGGAGCTCCAATCTCTGTGAACTGCTGTTATTTGCCTTGGAGCCAGGGGAATATGGACTGAATCCTCCAGTAACTGTGAGCTGAATAAACCTTTCCTTTTTTCATCCAAAATAAAAAAGTAGTGAAGGGGAGGCCGCGGCCAGGAAAATGGCAGACCGAAAGGCAGGAGAGGAGAAGCCTGAGAAGTCGAAGCGAGCTGGAGCCGCTGGAGGACCTGAAGAAGAAGCAGAAAAGCCTGTGAAAACTAAGACTGTTTCTTCCAGTAATGGAGGGGAAAGTTCCAGTCCGCAGCGCTGAGAAGCGATCAGCTGAAGAAGAAGCTGCAGACCTCTCAGCAAAGCCTACAGAGATCTCCTGTTTGGATCCAATCTCCAAGTTTGGATCTGCCATAGGTAGTCAGACAACAAAGAGCATCAGCTATATCCATCAAACTTGGATCAACCAAGCCTAAAGAAATTGTTCCAACTCTTGCTCTAAAAACTTTCAGTAGCAGCAGCTTTTAATGAAGAAGAAGACAGTGAACCAGAGGAAATGCCTCCAGAAGCAAAGATGAAGATGAAGAATATTAGAAGGGGTACACCAACATCAGTTGGACCAAACTCTTCCAATAAAGGAAAGCATGGGTTTTCTGATAACCAGAAGCTATGGGAACAAAATATAAAATCTCATATTGGAAATGTCCATGACCAAGACAATTAAATGATGTGTTTTGAATGAGGGTGTGGGCTGGGTGTAAAATTAAAAGGAACAGTGTCCCTTTTTAAAGAATGGTATAAGACTATCCTTGGAGACACTTTTTGCTTTTGCTTTTTGATTTTTCGTTTTAAGATTGAGTGGTACACTAATAAGTGAGAGTTGGAAATTAGAGGCAATTTATGTTTTATATACAGATTTCAAGACATTTGCTAATTTTGTAGTCTTCATGTGATTATTTTCCAAAGGTTACAGATAATAAATCAGAAATGTTACCTTTTTAAGAATTAAATTTTTTTTAGACACAACTATTAGCACATTAAGAGGGAGGCAAAAAGTTACTGTCTGTGTAAAACTGCAAGCAGTTATTCCTAAATTAACTTCCTCACTCCTGAAACTGGCTCCCAGGAACAGCCTTAGAGAAAAGGGAAGGTGTTGTATCAGAGAGCAATTGACTGGACATAAACCTAGATGAAATTAAACAGCATTTTTTCCCTCTGTTTTGTTTCAAGTGGCCGTATATTAGGTACTGCATTGCTGTCAGTGGACATAGATGCTTAGCTCTTCTACAAAAGCAATTTTTAAAAAAATTTTTATGTGAAGCATCCAGTATTTGAAATAGCCCATTTCACCTCAATAGTCTTGTCTATCTTCACCAGTCTTCAAAGAACAGCCATTTGCTACCAAAGTAAATTAGTATTTTGAATGTGCTTCTCTTGGTTTTTGTTTGTTAGCTAGTTCCTATAAGCATTTCCACCAGAACTTGAGGCAAATCATAAGGAAGCTGTTTCTTATAAAATACAGACCACCACCAAAAATTTAAATGTATATACTGCTTAGGTATTTGGCTGGTTTTTATTTTTTCAAAGGTATAAACACACACACACACACACACACACACACAATTAACATTGTACAAAGGTAAAAAACAGTAAGATGCATTTTCTGTAACTTTGTCTATGTGTTTATGCTACTAAGTTGTTAAATACAATTTGAATTGAATCCATTACAGAATTAATTAGAGCAGATAATGTGGTTTAAGTGTATATATATTGACCAGTGAAGCATACCATAGGTACAGAAAATAAAAGAAAATGTATCTTCAAGCACACTTTATTTGCTCATCACATATACTCTTAAATCTGTGTATTGTAAGCTATTTGTTATGTATTTTTGTATTGTATATGGACTTTCTAATGTGACGGTTAAACACATCTTTAAAGGCATAGTCACAGGTGAAAGAAAAATGATACAATTATTTCTTTCAGAGCTCCTACAATGTTAAATTTGGAGGCAACTTCAGACTATTTTACTGGTGGTAGTTACTTGCTGATATTTTTTAATAGGTAGTAACTCCAGAGAAGAAACCTATGCATATGCCTGATAAATTGTTCTTAGATTAAGCCCCAAGTAAAACAATGGAAATGTAATTAGAACTACTAGTTCTTACATGATTTAATTATATCAAGATACATGAATTTAACTTTAACTTTTATGTAGGCAAACTTAACTCATTTTTGTCCATTTTACTGTTTGTTAAAATAACATCCCTCTCCTACATACTTTTCTTGACCCAAGTAAAATACTAATGTAAGGTCAAGATGAGGAGAGAGAAATGACTGAGATGAATGTCTTTACTAAAATAACCAATAAATTTTGTCAAACTCAAAAAATAAAAGTAGTGAAGTCTGGAAAGCATTCATCAGAAAATACAGCGTTTCATGATAAATTTGGCAATAATGAACTTCCATGTATGTCTATTAAACTTGCCTCTTCATCTCTCCTGCTGTCTAGAAAACAGTGATGTCATCAGTTCATTTCATTTTCAGACTTTGCCAGTGTCTACTGCTTTTCACCCCACCTTGACTTCACCAGTTTGTATTATTCTTTTCTTTTCTTTGAGATGGGGTCTCACTCTGTAGTTCAGTATGTCTCACAATCACTATGCAGCTCGGGTGTGCCTTGAACTGAACTCCAAGTGATCCTCTTGCTTTAACCTCCCAAGTGCTGGGATTACGGCCATGCACCATCATGCCTGACTAACAACTGGTATTATTCTGAGCAGTCACAAATCATTATCCTGAGATAGATCAACAAACTGTTGGAAGGAAAGAAAAAAAAAAAAATCAACACAAACTTTGATGTATTCCTACACAGCACTGGCTGCTTCTGCACATTAGTTGAGAGTCACTGTCATGAGTCACTGGTTACCCAGACTCAGAGCCCCGTGAATGCTGGAGTGATGTTTTACTTGCCTCTGCAGTTTCTGACTAAAGACCAAACACTGGGGAACCTCTCAGAAGTGTTCCTTCAGCAAATGCATAGATGCATTTAACTTCTGATGATCGCAATTCTATTTCTATCCAACATCCCTCCAGAAACCATCCAAAACTTTTGATATTCCTTCCCCATGTGGGTACTAAAGAAAAAGGTGACTGTCCTCAAGGACTCTTGTGCTGGATCACATTGTAATGAGGAACACTGTCTCTGAAACATGCACTGAGATTCCGCGCCATCACAGGTCCTCAGCTGAGGAAAATGACCACATACTGTTGAAACAGTTTGTCTTGTTCCTGTCATGGCATTTGTTTGTCTACTGAAATCTTGCCAATACTTAAATTCCCAAGTTTCTTTAGCACATTATAAGTCATTAAAACTATTAGAAAACATGTGAGAAATGCTGGCTGCATGCAAACTTTCCTCAACTGAAAGCAGACAAGGAGAGCACAAGTTCCAAGGTCTAAAACAAAAGCCCCACAGTCTCTGAATGCTCTCAATTAGAACACAAATGGTGAAGGCACAAATAGTGGTTTTCAACTTCTCTAAGTCTTCTTTATTCCCTCTGAGCTCATATTCACTTTATGGGCATCTACTTGAGGACAAGTTCCAATTCTAAGCCCTGGTATTTGGGATGGAGACTCATGGTCATATCCCTGGCTTGAAGTTGCAGATTGCAGGCAATATATATCTGTTTCACAGTCGCACCATGCAGCTCATGAGCAGGTGGACAGATACTATGTAAAATATATTTCTCCTCTTCTCAACATTGCCCAACTCAGGCTGTTTCTGCAAAGGATGGAGGCAGGAAGGCTTTCCTGGGCTTCCCCTTAGTTTTATGAATGCAAAATTCTTACCTTAACCTCTTCAGTCTCTCTTTACCCCACCATGGCCTTGACCATTCTGGGATATCCTCACCTTTCCGATCTGCTGACATTCTTTCTTCCCTTTGCTTTTTGAGTTCTGGTTTCTCAGAAATTTGACTCAGCTCAGGCTCCTGTAAGGGACAGGTAGAACACACACCAAATTAGATTGGAGATGGAGTCCCCACAAGTAAGAACACATCTCACACCCCTGAGGGAGTCAGAAAAAGTGAAGCAGGAAGGTCCCTCAGGAGCTCAGGTCTAACCCATATTAGCAATGAAGTAAGGGAGACACAGAAAGACTGAGAGGATTTAGCATGCCCTAAAAGAGGCATAGAAAGTGTTGCCCTCACTTAATGTCTCTTTCTTTCAAAAAGTTTGTGAAAAATTGAAAATAATAAAAGTCTTACCTGTAATAAAACCTATGTGCAAATTATCTATATCTCTTTCTAATCACACATTTTTCTACCAACTTCTTCCTCTGAGCTCACCCAGCAGGTTGATAAGTATCAGTTACCAGCCAAGAGAAATCAAATCAAGGACAGCAAGGAATATTCACTAGTGGCCTATAAGAGAACTTAACAGTCTAAAGCATCTGCTTAGGCAAGTGTAGGCAAGCACAGGGGCCATGGTTCCATTCCCAGCACCACAAGCTGCCCCAACACTGCTTGCATGGCAGACTTAGCCACAAAACAAACAAACAAACAAACAAAAGATCACTAGTATTAAATTTTCCCAAACAGTGCTCTAGAGTAAAACCCTTCCTTTAGTTGTCTGAAAAATAAACAGAATGGGGGGCTAGCCAGATAGCTCAGCAGACTAAAGCACCTGCTTCGTCAGAGTGCAGGAACCAGGGTTCGGTCCCTGGCACCACAAGCAGTCATCCCTGCCCCTAAGGCACACTGAGAAGGCCATTGAGATTGGGCATGGTGGCATGTGCCTGTAATACCTGGACTTGAGAGGCTGAAAGCAGGAGGATCACGATGGAGTTTGATCTGTGTAATAAGACCTGTAGTCCCTGTACCAAATACATAAAAAATAAATATTAAAAATGAAAAATAGAAATAAGACATCACAGCATAGATTCTCTCATTTCCTGAATCCTCACTGACCTTGAAGGGCTAGGGTCAAAATTATGGCTATCCTTGTAGCCCCTATTTCTCCAATTTTTGCTCTGCAAACGTTAGTAATTAAACATCAAAAAGAGAAGCTTAATAGTATTATTCCCCATTAAGAAGGCAGTTAAGCTTAACATAACTGTCTATGTGAATATCAAATGGCCTAGATAAAACATGAATCTGCTATTTTCCAGCAACCATGTATATTCTAAAATGTAAATCCTATAGAATGTTAAAAAAGAATTCAACATTTTTACACAGAAATTTAGAAAATGAGCCATATGCAACACTATAGCAGGACAATACAGTGACTATTTTTTCTTTGTGCCTCATTTTCTTTTATAACCTTTTTTTTTAAAAAAACAAACAATTACTTTACACAGAGCTTAGCAATAATTGATGTGACATTAAAAGCAGTACATATTTAGAAGACCATATTGACACATATTTCAATCATGGTTTTAGTATTACACATTGATCTCCTCACTGTGGTTGGTTAGTTCACAGATATCACCATATAGAACCAGTTAGGGTTAGAATTCCACTCAATAACTGTTATTTTCAAAAACCTGATGGAAATTCTAAGGACCAATGCTTTAATCATCTACAGGGCCTACAGTGTCTCACTATGCAGCTCAGACTCATAGTAAGCCTCCTATTGACAGCCTCCCATGTGCTGAGATTACAGGCATGCACCACCATGCCCAGTCTCAGAACACCTCAGGGACAGGGCTAGCATTACAAGTGTGGGGATTGAATGCCCAGCTTCTGCATCTGCCTAAGCAGGCACTTTAATCCACTGAGCTATTTGTCCAACCCTTGTTCACTGATTTTTGCTCTTGGAATTTATTAGTTTTTCTCAGGTTTTCTGGTTGTCAGCCTTTCAATATGATTATCTTTACATTTTGTAGCTTTATGCCTTTAAAATAGATTATTTTATTTTACATTTTGATATTTTTAAGCAAAATTTTGTTTTGTTAAATATTTGTTACACTTAGTGCCTGCCTGACATTTCTCAATTTCATTTCAGATCATCATGAAGATGAAATATTTAAAGTAAAATATGTATTGCTGAACCCCAGGTAACAACATATATTTCCATGGTCTGGATTAGCACGAAGTTCCAAATGGTCAGAAAAGATTTAAAGTAATCATAGATTTTACATGCAAAGGTAAAAAATGCTGCCAGCATGACAAAATACTCTCAACCAGTGAGGTGCCTCTTTTTAGCAAGGTGGCCCTTGTCATTGGAATATTGATCTACATTGAGTAGATCAAATCACCTCACAGATATATGAAAACCTAGGATCTACATTCATGGTGGAGTTGAGGCTGTAATACATGTCTAGTTATGTACGAATGGTTTTAGCCAACCAGCAGGGCTCTTATACCAAGGAATCTTCCTGTACTAAAATAATCTATCATGTTACAATACAAATATATGAAGACTCTTCAAAATCCACTGGATCTCTTGGACTCTCGAGTTATTCAGGCACATTGACCTGCCTGCTGTGTGTAAAACCAACACTGCAGGGTTGAGTCACTGATGGGATGCTTGTTCCAACATCAGCCTTCAACTCCTTTTCCTTCAACTCACTTTCCAGGCATTGCGCTATGCGTTTACTCCCTGTCCTGACCTCAGGCAGGCAGCTCCTGCCCAATGATTTTCTTTCTGTTTGTAGCTAGTGCCTCTTACCTTATAGCACCACTCAGTTATACCTCTGTCAGCATTCCCTGGGAATTTCATAGAGGATCCCCCCTTGGTTTACCCATATTCTTTTTCTCATCAGGATGAACTCTGAGGCTGAAAACAAAGAAAAAATTAAAATAACCCTACAGGCCCCATTGTGGGGAGACCACAAGTCTTCCTGCCATGGCTGTGACCTGTGTATCTCCCAGGAGCCTTCTGGTGATCTGACAGATGATCCTGAACTCTTCTTTTCTCTGGGAGAAACTTGTGGGTCCTCCTTTATGAAGTGTGTTTCCCTCACTAAGCCTTATTTCAATAAATTCAAAACAAAATTTAGTGTATTATATTAAGGAGCAGATGGAGTGGCAAGGTGGCTGGACTCTGGTCCTTTTTGTCTCTGTGCCCATGAGGTCTGCACAGGCTTACTCTCTCACATGGGGTCGCTGATCCCCCCTGCATGGTACTTCCAAATTCTCAGCCATGAATTGTATGCTTTCAACAGCAGTGACTGTCCCAACTCTTTTTTCCTATTGATTTAATCATTGGAGCCATTATTATGAGGGGTCCTCCCATCCATGCCAGCAGGTCTTTCTCATCTAAGTTCTCTCACCTCTCTAAGACCTCATATCCTAGTAGAATTCAAGCACTTTTTCATTGCGCGTGACACTAATCCTGTCAGCATACCATTATCCTTGACACTTTCACTTTCTTCTATTTTTATTTTTTATAGAAAACCCCACGATGACTTTAAGGAAGGCTTTACATTTCTTATAGTGTCTAAGCTGATCTGGAACCCAGAGAGATTCTGTTTCAGCATTCTGAGTACTAGGTTTACAGATATCTGTTAGTGTGCCCTGGGACTCCTGATGTTTTTAGCTGTTACGTGCAAGGCATTCTCTGAGTATCACTATATCTCCTGTGTTAGAGGCTCTAACCAGTCCTTATGTCATTTTAGTCTCAGTGAACTATCTGTACTCTATGAACAAATATGCATGTGTCCAATGGAACACAGTTAGTCATGTAGACATCTTTTTTATAAAGTACTGAATTAATTTGACCTTGTCAGATGTAAAAGTTAAATTTCTTGTTATGTAGGTCTTGTTTTATCGTGGTCTTAACCATTCAGCAGAAACGTATAAAAATGAGGTATGAAAAGGAAAACCATATTAGTATGTTGAGCTCTAAAAGGCTCAAGTCTCAACAACTTTTGACATTGCCAGTCCTAAGGATACCTCACTACTATTATGGACTAGTGGATTAGATTGGATTATTTTGCTGAATCCCCACACCTACAGTATTTAAATGCAATGGAATACCCATCTCTCACAAAATTAAATTTAAAAAGGGACACAAATGAAGGACTATTTTGTATCTGTATATACAAACTAGGATAGATATCCAGCTTCTTTCTCTTAATTCAATGAGAAGAAAGATTTGTGCTAATAGTATTTAGACAGGATATCAAGTCTGCATCTTGAACTATAAATAACTACTATGAAGACAACAATATGCAATGTTTTAATTATTGAAACAGTTCTACTAAACTGTTTTGAAACTGTCTCACTGCTATTTGTTTCTCAATAACATTAATTTTAAAATGTAGTGAATTACTTGAAGGGATTATTAGATTTAGTAGAAATCCCATGGTAATACTAACTGAGCAGGTTAGGGAGAGCTGGCCAGTTGATGAGCATGCAAGGAATCTAATATTTTGAGCAGGAAGCAGCAGACTCCTATGATACTACAGTCAGTGTCCTGTCCTCAGAGGGAGATTTTCTATATCTGTGTGTCTAACTTGGCTCAGTAAGTGTAGTGAATCAGCTGCATCACTGTATTGATGATTTGAGTCTGTATACATTTACAGATCCTCAGGAGGCTGACAAAGAAGACAAGGAAACTGAGAACCTGGTGCCCAGGTGAATCTGAACATCATAGACTATGAACACACTGGGGACTCCTGGAGCTGTCAGGTCCCAGGAGAAGCAGACATTGCTGTCCATTAGTGTTTCCTCCTTCCTAAAATGTGAATATGGTCTGTTTACTTGGAGCTTCTTATTTGGGCTTGAACCTTTGTTTTCTTGTGATGTGTGCTCAACTAGATTCTTTTTAGCCCAAGGTGAGTGAACATCTGGTTTGCCTGCACTCTTGTTGAGGGCTCAGATTTTCTTGTGGGAGGTGATTGGAAGGAGATGCACACTCTTTCTTCAAGTTAGGCTTCAGTTTTTTGTTTTTTTTTTTTTTTTTGTTTTTTTTTTTTTGGCTCTTGATCCTCAGCAAGAAAGGTAACTGGACTAATTAGATAATTAAGTCAAATTACATAACCAGTTCTGTGTTTCTATGTGCTCTCAGTGTCTACAATGCTTCTGCAACCCTTAATAAAAAGAGCCCTCCCTACACACAACATGGACACAAATGCACTGGAGCTGTGGCCACTGGATATTTCACATTGTGTGCCAGGCACAGCTGTATCCTACCAGGAGGGCAGGATCCCTGTCTTATCTGCAAGTCCTCACCCCAGTGCACGGGACACATGCTTGTGTCTCACCCATTCCCTGTCCTACTGTAACCCCCACGACAATCAGGTACTCCAAGGTGACCATGTTCAGTCTCTGAAGCAATGGCCTCTCTTTCTTTGTGACCTCCCATTTATGCTTCAGAACTAGATAACAAGTTGTGCTATCCAATATTTTATGGCTTATCTTTTGTTCTCCACACAAGGATCTCCAAGAAAATGAGGATACATATAATGTTCCACAAGACAAATGAACAAGGACTTGTTGACTATTTTCCATTGCCAAGACTCATGTAATTGCCAGACTCATTAATTGATAAGAGTCCAGCATCCATGATCAGAGAGGATGCAACTCCTAACAATCTGAGTGTGGCAAGTGAGCTCCCCAATGGCGAGAGAATAAGGGTCTCACAGTCTCCTCATTGTGTCAGTAGGCTTTATTCTCAGCCTTCAAAGGGGATAAGGATTTTTTCTGCTGGCCTTTGTAACAGGCTCACCTAGTGTTTAGTCACTTTCTCCAGCAGGGCTGGAAGTTCAGAAATCAAGTTTTTCAGGCAGCTTGTGTTCTTCTCAAACTGCATAGAGAGATTCTGTACCAAATATATTAAAAAAAAGAAAAAGAAAAAATAAATATATGGGATCCTAGTTGTTGATTCTCTGTGATAATGCCATTTCACTGTAGTTTTGTTCATAAAGTCTTTTCATACATCAATGTCTTCAAGAGATCTACCTGTTCTCTCTTTTAACACATTTAGTAATTTTGTGCTAATATTTAGATCTTTGGTCCATTTTGATTTTAGTTTAATATCTGGTGAAAGATAGGAGTCTATTTTAATCTGGCATGTTTTAATCTAAAAGTTTTCCATTTGGGTCCATTATACACATGTATTTTCTGAAATCTCATTTTCTGTTTTTACCTCAAATGAGTCTGTGTGGTCCATGCACTCCATCTTCTTCTGGAGTTATAAGACGACATACAGAGGCATCCTAGCATCTCCTAGGCACTTGCTCAAACTCTTATATGTGCTGATGTTACTGCTAAGAGGAGTTCCCTTGCCTTCACATGTTCTCTAGAAACTACTAGCTCTTATCGTTTGTACTAGATTTGCCCAGCTAGAGGTGTTTCACTCCTGAGGTCCAAGGTTAAACTTATTTTCTCAATAGTAAAATAGAAAAATTCCAGGACTCTTCCTTTATATTCTATAATCTTTACACTTAAAAGAATTTTTTTCTTTTAATAATGTTAGAATCAAAAATACAAAAGCTACTGAAAATGGGTAAAATAATCAATATTATAGACATATCAGCTTTCTAAAATTCAACTAGAGATTCTACAAAATCTGAGACAAAAGTTAGCAGATAGTTCTGTGGAGATTGGTAAGCATGTCACAAAACAAATATGAGCAAGAAAGGGATCAAAAATACCCAAGATGGGTGCTTAACAAAGGACATAGTAGGAAGATATTCTGATGATTATCAAGAATTTATTACAAATCTGAAGTCACTTAGGTAAATGAGACATGATTTAATTGCAAAACAACAGAAATATCAGACAGAGGTGAAGAATAAGGAGCACAAAAATATATAGTTGATAGATACATACATACATACATAACTTAAATTGTAACAGATTTGGTATAAGATATCAGTAGCATTTGTTAATTGTCATTTGAAAAAAAATTGATACTAGTAAAATGGTCAAATGGGATAGTCCACCAGTCCTTCCCACAAAAAGGAATCACTGCAAAGAACCAACAAGTTAATTCCGAATGAAAGTGAATAAGAAAGCAAGCTAGAGGTTAGCAGAGAACAGGCCCTGCCCTTGTGCGCACAGAAAGCCAAGACAGCCACAAGGAGAATCAGTGAGGTGTCCTGCCTCCCACACATTTTTCCTCCTCTTGGCCTGGCTCAGAGCCAGGGTGGACTTCTCTTAATGGGGAAAAGACTATCTGGACATCTCCAGCTGCTCTCATTGTCACAGAAGATGACTACACAGGAGATTTCCACAGAACTCACAGGCCCCAAACTCCATGAGGAGAGTTGCCCATTCATATGGTTGTATTTTTACCAAGTAGGGGCACAAATTAGACATCCTCCACAAGTAGCCAGCTGCTATACCTGGGTATCATGTTGACACTGGGCTAACTAGGCTATGTCTAGCCTTAAGGAATAGGAGCCACAGCATACCACTACTCTTGGGACTGTACTGTCAATTTATCATGATCACATGGGTGGCTAAAACATCACAATTCCTGCTGCTTGGAGCATAAGCTCAGCAGAAGAGCCAAGACATAGATTATTAAATCCATGTTGCACACTAAAGCCCAGGGAACCAGTGAATTTCCACACAAAGGAAATCTCCACACTCTAATATCAGTAGTCCAACACAATGAAATATACCTGCACCAAGTGGCAGAACAGGGCAGCTGTCAGTGTCACGCCTCAATGAACCTGTCATGCATTGAGCTGACCTAGAACATCCATGTGCACCTGAATCCAGGAGCCAACAGACAACAGGCCTGCCATCCCCACATTCACAGATGAGCCTGTTGCACAAATAGCTACCCAGTCAGCTACATGTGCCTGATACTTCTCCAATAACCACAAGGGAATTGATCCTCTTCTCTCTCCCCGCTAAGCTGAGGGCCTAATATACAGCTGGCTACCCCACTGTATTCATGCACACCCAAGACCTGCACGGCAATGAGCTAGATGGTGTTCCCACCCTGGTGAACCTACATGCAGCTGCTGGCTCAAACCACCTGCAGGCATCAGTGCTCAACTGAACAGCCAGCGAGAATGTGGCCTTGTTCTCACTAAAATGATGTCATACCATAGCCACAAACACGCACAGCCTAGATCACTGACAGAACCACAAACATCATTGAGAAAGATTATAGGCTAATGAAATTGCAAATAACACAATACTATTCCCATGCAGAATGAACTCAAACAAAAACCAACATTCACATGGTAGCACCCATCTACATGTAAAAGTCTCTGCCCACAGAAAAACGTAGACAAAAAGATGATTGTTGCGCTAGATTGTAAATAGGAGCACAAAGAAGCAAAGAAACATGACAATTCTGAGGGGACACAATAACTCTCCAGGAGCAGACCCCAAGGAAAAGGAAATGTTTAAAATGCCTCAAAAGGAACTCAAAATACTGCACTTCAGGAAGTTCACCAAGCTACAAAATTAGATAGACAAATGAATCAATGAAATCAGGAAAATAATTTGGAATAAGGATGAGAAGTTCAACCAAGAGATAGAAGTCAGTTTTCAAGAAGAAAAATACAACTTTTGTGGCTGTAGAAATAAATAAAGGAAAGAAAAATACAATTGCAAGCCACATCAACTGGCTTGGTCAAAGAAAAGAAAAGTCATTTCTGAACTTAAAAACTGGCATTTAAACTAATTCGGTCAGAGGGAAAGAAAAAGCAAACAATTAAAGAATTAAAAACATTTATGGCATGCTTGAAGTACCATTAAAAACATATTTGAGCCGGGCGTGGAGGCGCAGGCCTGTAATCCCAGCACTCGGGAGGCTGAGGCAGGAGGATTGTTGTGAGTTCAAGACCAGCCTTAGCTACAAAGTGAGTTTAAGGCCAGCCTGAACTGCATAGTGAGACCCTGTCTCAAAAAAAGACAAAAAAAAAAAAAAAAAGGAGTAAAAACATATTTGAATTATAAGGGTTCCAGAAAGAAAAGAATAAAAGCATACAGATACATCTAATAAAATGATAGCTGCAAACTTCCCCATGCCCACCTGTGCCCACAAGGTGGTGAGGAAACTACCAGGGAAAATTAGTACTGCACCTGCACAGGCAAAACAGCTGCATTGGGCCTCTGTCTCCAATGAGGGGGACTGGAGGGAGAAAGCGGGCTGAGGCAGGAGGCAGCGTCCAACGGGTTTCAGCTACTGTCTTGTTATTTGGACATACAGAAAAAAACTCAGGAAATCAAACTTCCCAGCAAAGCCTCAACACACCACAGCCTCAGCAGCTGTTTCACTCTCCGCGCCACCTAGTGGTAAGTTGTAGGCATCCTCCAGCACCCATGCATTTGTTCCCTCTTTAGGTTTGATTAGCTTTGTAGTTCTTTTTTTTAATTTATTTTTTATTTTATTGAAGTAAAAATATCAATGAGACAGTTTTAAGACACATTAACAAGGCAGATTCGATAAATTAATACATTGCAAACTGTTTCATACTGTTTTGGTATCGTACAAGGTGCATACATGATATTATACTTACAGACATTATTATAGCAGATATCTCATCAGTAAATTAAGAGTGTAGCTGTTTACTTATCTTACTTTTTATACCTGAATTATATCAAAAATTCAATCATTATTTTCCTAGTGGATGACCATAGTACTAGAAGCCGACATAACATCCTGTCCAACCACCATCAGTGCAAATCTTGCCTCAAAGTATATGTGTTGGTATATAAGTCTTGCTCTATCTAGGTCTTAACTATCCAGCAGAAAAGTATAAAAATGAAGTATACATAGTGGGGCCATAATAATAAGTTGAGCTGTAAATGGCTATGGTCGACAACTTCTTTGAATAACTCACTATTGTTGTGGAATGCTGGTCTGTGTTGGATTGTGTTGTCGAGTTCAAGCACCTAAGTTAGTTGAATGACAATGGAGTGCCCATCTTTGACAGGTGTAGATAAAGGAAGGGGTAAGAAAGAAAAAATCATGATGTGTGTGTATAGACAGTACAGTTGAGATAGATAATGCTGT
>PVKA01006217.1:0-85008 GCA_004027165.1 Ctenomys sociabilis | reverse complement strand
AAAAAAAAAAAAAAAAAAAAAAAAAAAATGGAGCAGAGTACTTCAAGTCCTCATGAAAATAAATTCAAACCCAGACTACTACCCTGCAAAACTCTCTTTCAAGTTTGATGACAAAGAACAACTAAAGAATTTCATTATGACAAAGCCAACCCTACACAGACTACTGAAAGATGTTCTAGAGAGGGACCAAAATGATCAGAACTCCACCAATGAGGACAGAAGGAAGCCACAAAATACAGCAAACAATTAAACACAGGAGAAAAAAGGAGTAAACATCAGCAGGTAAATAACATGTCAATCATAAGTCAACACATCTCAGTTATAACCATCAATGTAAATAGATTCAATTCACCAATTAAGAGAAATAGACTGCCACAGTGTATTAGGAAACAAAATCCAACAATATGCTGTATATAAGAAATGCATTTAACTCATAAAGAAATTCATAGGCTGAAAGTCAAAGGATGGAAAACAATACTTCATGCCCAGCACCTCAGAAAAAAGCAGGGGTAGCAATCCTGTTCTCAGACAGTCTCAACTTCAAACCAAGAATGATCAAACTATACACTGGCTAAGGGAAAAATTCAAGAGGAAGAGGTAGCACTCATCAATATGTATGCACCAAACATGGGAGCACCCAACTATGTAAGACAAATCTTAATGGACATGAAAAATCTAATATCTAATACCACAATCTTAACAGGAGACCCTTATCCTAATAAGATAGGTCAACCAGACAAAAAATTAGCAAAGAAGTAGCAGAACTGAACCAGAGCCTGGAATAAATGGATCTGGTGGACATATACACCCAACCACAGCTGAATACACATTTTTTTCAGCTGCACACAGGACATTTTCTAAAATAGACCACATAGTGGTCCATAGGTCATGCTTAAGTATATGCAAGAAAACAGAAATTATCCCATGCATATTATCTGACCACAGTTCAATGAAACTGGAAATAAACAACAAAAGAAACCAGAAAATACCCCTAAATACATGGGAATTAAACACCCTACTCAGCAATCAATGGGCTACAGATGAAATTAAACAAGAAATTCAACAATATCTACAATTCAATGAAAATTCAACCACAACTTCTCAGAATTTATGGGATGCGATGAAAGCAATTCTCCAAGGGAAGTTCATAGCTATGAACTCTAACATTAGGAAAACAGAATGGGAACAAATAAACACACTAATGCTGTACCTCCAACATCTAGAAAAGGAAGAGAAAACCAAACCCAGAGCCCAAAGATTGGAAGAAATCATAAAGATTGGAGCAGAAATTAATTCAGTTGAGATGAAGAAAACAGTTCAAAGAATCAACGAATCGGTGGCCGGGAAAAAGGCGGACTGAAAGGCAGAAGAGAAGGCTGAGTAGTCAAAGCGAGCTGGAGCCACCGGAGGATCTGAAGAAGCAGAAAAACCTGTGAAAACTAAGACCATTTCTTACAGCAATGGAGGGGAAAGTTCCAGTTGCAGCGCTGAGAAGCGATCAGCTGAAGAAGAAGCTGCAGACCTCCCAACAAAGCCTACAAAGATCTCCAAGTTTGGATTTGCCATAGGTAGTCAGACAACAAAGAAAGCATCAGCTATATCCATCAAATTTGGATCAAGCAAGCCTAAAGAAACTGTTCCAACTCCTGCTCCAAAATCTCTCTCACTAGCAGCAGCTTTTAATGAAGATGAAGACAGTGATCCAGAGGAAATGTCTCCAGAAGATGAGGTTGAAGAATATTGGAAGGGATACACCAATATCAATCAAACCACACTCTTTCAATAAAGGAAAGCATGGGTTTTCTGATAACCAGAAGCTATGGGAACGAAATATAAAATCTCATCTTGGAAATGTCCATGACCAAGGCGATTAAATGATGTGTTTTGAATTAGGGTGTATGGTGGGTGTAAAGTTAAAAGGAACAGTTTCCTTTTTTAAAGAATGGTATAAGACTATCTTTGGTGCCACTTTTGGTTTTGCTTTTTCATTTTTCTTTTTAAGATTGAGTGGTACACTGATAAGTGAGAGTTTGAGATTAGAGGTAATTTATGTTTTATATACAGATTTCAAGACATTTGCTAATTTTGAAGTTTTCATATGATTAGTTTCCAAAGGTTACAGATAATAAATCAGAAATACCTTTTTAAAAATTGCATATTTTATTAGACACAACTATTATCACATAAAGAGGGAGGCAAAAAGTTACTGTCTGTGTAAAGCAGTTACTCCTAAATTAACTCCCTCACTCCTGAAACTGGCTCCGAGGAACAGCCTTAGAGAAAAGGGGAGGGTATCGTATCAGAGAGAAAGTATTGCTTGGCTATTGACTGGAAGTGAACCTAGATGAAATTAAACAGCATTTTTTCCCTCTGGGATTTGTTTTGTTTCAAGTGGTTGTATATTAGGTACTACATTGCTGTCAGTGGACACAGATGCTTAGCTCTTCTACAAAAGTAATTTTTAAAAAATTTTTATGTGAAGTATCGAGGATTTGAAATAGTCCATTTCATCTTAATAGTCTTGTCTATGTTCATCAGTCTTCAAAGAACAGCCATTTCTACCAAAGTAAATTAGCATTTTGAATATGCTTCTCTTGGTTTTTGTTTATTAGCTAGTTCCTGTAAGCATTTCCACCAGAACTTGAGGCAAATCATAAGGAAGCTGATTCTTTTAAAATACAGACCACCACCAAAAATTTAAATGTACATGCTGCTTAAGTATTTGGCTGGTTTTTATTTTTCAAAAGGTATAAACACCAAAAAAAAATTTTTTTTAACATTGTACGAAGGTAAAAAACAGTAAGATGCATTTTCTGTAACTTTGTCTATGCATTTATGTTACTAAGCTGTTAAATCCAATCTGAATTGAATTCATTACAGAATTTATTAGAGCAGTTAATGTGGTTTAAGTGTATACATATTGACCAGTGAAGCATATCAAAGGTACAGAAAATGCATCTTCGAGCATATTTTGTTGAATTATTCATCACATATACTCTTAAATCTGTGTATTGTAAGCTGTTTGTTTTGTATTGACTTTCTAATGTGACGGTTAAACACATCTTTAAAGGCATAGTCACAGGCAAAAGAAAAATGATACAATTATTTCTTTCAGAACTCCTACAGTGTTAGGAGCTTCAGACTATTTTATTGGTGATAGTTACTTGCTGATCTTTTTTAATAAATAGTAACTCCAGAGAAGAAACCTATGCATATGCCTGATAAATTGTTCTTAGATTAAAACCCAAGTAAAACAATGGAAATGTATACAGAACTACTAGTTCTTACATGATTTAATTATATCAAGATACATGAATTTAACTTTGACTTACTTTTATGTAGGCAAACTTAACTCATTTTTGTCCATTTTACTGTTTGTTAAAATAACATCCCTCTCCTACATACTCTTTTCTTGATCCAAATGAAATACTAATGTAAGGTCAAGATGAGGAGAGATAAATGACTGAGATGAATGTCTTTACTAAAATAACCAATAAATTTTGTCAAACTCAAAAAAAAAGAATCAATGAATCATAAAGCTGGTTCTTTGAAAGACTAAATAAAATTGATAAGCCTCTAGCTAACCTCATCAAAAAAGGAAAGAAAAAATTCAAATACAAGCAATAAGGAATGAAAAGGGTATAATCACCACAGATCCTGTGGAAATTCAAAAGATTATCAATAGCTACTTTGAGAATCTTTACACTCACAGAATAGAAGACACAGATGAAATGGACAGATTCCTAGAAAGGTAAAAATTACCAAACTGAATCAAGAAGATATAACAACTCTCAATAACCCAATAAGCCAGGCGTGGTGGTGCATGCCTGTAATCCCAGCACTCGGGAGGCTGAGGCAGGAGGATTGTTGTGAGTTTGAGACCAGCCTGAGCTACAAAGTGAGCTTGAGGCCAGCCTGAACTGCATAGTGAGACCCTGTCTCAAAAAGACAAAATAAATAAATAAATAAATAATAACCCAATAAAAGCCAATGAAATATGAAATATAATAAAAAGCCTGCTGACAAAGAAAAGTCCAGGTCCTGATGGATTCACAGCTGAATTCTATAAGAAATTTAAGAAGATATAATCCCTACATTCCACAAGCTCTTCAACCAAATTGAAAAGGAAACAGTTCTCCCAAAATCATTCCTGGAGGCAAGTATTATACTGATACCAAAACCAGGGGAAAACACAGCTAAAAAAGAGAACTACAGGCCAGTCTCACTCATGAACATAGATGCAAAAATCCTCAATAAAATCCTAGCAAACAGAATACAGCAAATCATCAAGAAGATCATACACCATGGCCAGGTAGGATTCATCCCAGGGATGCAAGGATGGTTCAATATTCACAAATCTACAAATGTAATACACTATATCAATAGAGCCAAAACTAAAAACCACATGATCCTCTCAATTGTCAAAAGGCTTTTGACAAAGTCCAGCACTCATTCATGTTCAAAGTCCTACAGAAAACTGGAATAGGAGGCCTCTATTTCAATTTGATAAAAGCCATCTATGACAACCCAATGGCTAATATAATTCTAAATGGGGAAAAACTGAAATCTTTTACTCTCAGATCTGGTACAAAACAAAGATGTCCTCTATCACCCCTCCTATTCAATATAGTTCTGGAATCATTAGCTAGAGCCATTAGAAAAGAGGGAGAAATAAAAGGAATAACAGGTAAAGAAGAAGTTAAATTGTTATTATTCACAGATGACATGATACTTTACTTGGAAGACTGAAAAAACTCCACCAAGAAGGTACTAGAATTGATACACAAATTCAGTAGCATAGCAGGATACAAAGTCAGTACCTAAAAGTCAATAGTATTCCTCTACATAGATAACACACACACTGAGATAGAAATTGGAGAAGCAATATCTTTTACAATAGCATCACAGAAAATGAAATAGCTTGGAACTCACCTAACTAAAGAAGTCAAAGATCTTTTCAAGGAAAATTATAGTACTCTAAGAAAACAGATCGTGGAGGATTTCAGAAAATGGAAAGATATACCCTGCTCTTTTGCAATGTATTAATTCATTGAATGTGTATGGTTAAGGTGTCTTGAAACTCTCTGATTGACATTTGTATTTTAATAAAATAAAAATAAATGAAAAAAAATAAAAAAATAAATTTGGTAGCCAGAAAAAAAAAAAAAAAAGATATACCATGCTCCTGGATAGGAAGGACCAACATCATGAAGATGGCCATACTCCCAAAACTGTTGTACATATTTAATACAATACCTATCAAACTACCAACAACATACCTTCCAGACCTAGAGAAATTGTGCCTAAAATTTATTTGGAACCAGAAAAGACCTAAAATAACAAAGGCAATCCTGGCCAACAAAGGCAAAGCAGGAGGCATTACAACTCCTGACTTGAAATTATACTACAAAGCTACTGTGATAAAATCAGCATGGTATTGGCAAGGAAATAGACCTGAGGATCAATGGAATAGACTAAAAGATGCAGAGGCCTCTATGAACACACTCAACCACTTGATCTTCGACAAAGGGACCAAACAGGCTCACTGGAAGAAAGATAGCCTCTTTAACAAATGGTCCTGGAAAAATTGGCTCTCCACATGCCAAAAACTAAAACTTGACCCAAGTCTATCACCATGCACTAAGCTAAAGTCAAAATGGATTAAATATCTAAATATTAAAACAGAAACACTCAATCTCCTGGAAGAGAAAGTAGGAGAAACTCTTAAAGACATAGGGGTAGGCAAAGAGTTCATGAACAAAAATCAAATCAAATGGGTAATACTTGAAAGAATTAACAACTGGGACCATCTCTTATTGAGAAGTTTTTGCACTTCAAAAGAAATTACCAGCGAGGCGTGGTGGCACAGGCCTGTAATCCTGCACTCGGGAGGCAGAGGCAGGAAGATTGTGAGTGAGTTCAAGACCAGCCTGAGCTACAAACTGAGCTTAAGGCCAGCCTGAACTACATAGTGAGACCCTGTCTCAAAGAGACAAAAAAAAAAAAAAAAAAAATTACCAACAAAGTGAAAAGACAACCCACGAATTTTGAAAAAAAAATCCTAACTCATAAGCACTCAGAAAAAGTTCTGCTCTCTAGCATTTATAAAGAACTAAAAAACATTAGGGCTCCTAAATTTAAAGACCCAATCCAGAAATGGGCATCCGAGATGAACACACACTTCTCAAAGGACGAAATTAAAGAAGTAAATAAATACATGAAAAAATGCTCCGCATCACTAGCCATCCATGAAATGCAAGTTAAAACAACACTGAGATAGCATCTCACCCCAGAAAGAATGGCTATCATAAAGAAATTAACCAACAACAAATGTTAAAGAGGTTGTGGGGAAAGGGGAATCCTTCTCCACTGCTGGTGGGAATGTAGACTGGTGCAGCCATTATGGAAATCAGTGTGGAAACTCCTTAAAAAACTAGGACTGGAAATCCCATTCAAGTCAGCTATCCCCCTACTGGGAATTTTCCCGGAGGAACTGAAACATCATATCATAGTGATATATGTGTACCTGTGTTTATAGAAGCAGAAGTTGTGATAGCGAAATCTTGGAAACAACCAAGATGCCCGTCACATGAGAAATGGTTCAAAAGGATGTGTTATTTTTATACAATGGAGTACTACTCAGCTATAAAGAATGATAAACTTGAAGCCTTCATAGTTAAGTGGATGCCACTTGAGGATACAGTTATAAGCGAAATAAACTATACCCACATGTGTAAATATTGTATAGTCTCTCTAGTAGAAGGACTCAAAAGAAGAATTACAAATAGAAAGGTATAACACAATTAAAAGGAAAGCAAGAACTTGAGGACTGGACAATGAGAAGAGGGCAAGGGGAAAAGCTGGGAAACATGACAGGAGCAAAACCATACATTTATATGTACTAGATGGGCAAGGCAATGATCCTGAGAAACAGCAGGTTTTTGAAACTAGCAGTTAACTGATAGGATTCTCATCCTGACAATATATGCTGATACTTGTGAACCAAGCAAAACTGCACTGAAGATATCAATGTGTAATAGAAGGGTCACACTTGGAATGCCTGTCATTCTGATCTTCTAAATATGTACTTCTTGTCATGACATACCAAGTATTACTATACTGTCTTTCAAATAAAGGTTTTTTAAAAAAATAAATGGTAATAAATGAAAAATAAGACACAGGAAAAAAATTGTCACAGGACAGTCCTGCTACAGTGCTGTATATGGATAGATTTTTAAATTTCTGTGTAAATATATGTAAGTATTCATTCCTATTTTTTTAAATTGTTTTTCTTCATGTTCTGTAAGGACTTAAAGTTTAACCTCTCAATACTTGATGGAAAATACCTGTTCCATGTTATGCCTATGATGTCTGATATTTAGACAGATAGTGAGGGTAAACCAAACTGCATAGGTTGCAGGGTAATAATAGGCCTCTCTTCTGGAGGATGAACAACTGAAGTTAGCAGATCAAAAATTACAGAAAAAGAAGGGCTGCAAGGTCAGCCTACATTTTGGCCCTAGACTTTGAAAGTCATTGAAGACTCAGGACATAGGAGAACCTGTACTATAACATCATGTAACTCAGTAATGCCCCAAATTTTCTGACCAAGGAGATTATGGAGCCCTAGAGGAATGTGATCAATAATGTATAGTGTGCCTAAGGAGAGTCACATGGAAAGAAAACATTCTCTCAGGCTTTCACAGACAGCAAACTCGTCAAGCAATGGCCATGACTCATCCACATGGCTGACACAGACAAAGCATCTACAGAGTGAGATACGGGGTTACAGGATAATCCCTGAGGGGACTTGACTGACCTCATCAGATACAAAAGCTACATATTTTGTTTCATAGGTCTTGCTTTATCTCAGTCTTAACCATCCAGCAGAAAAGCATAAAAATGAGGTATATAAAGTAAAGCCATATTAATATACTGATCTGTGAAGGGTTCAAGTCAACAACTTCTACAGATACCCACTACTATTGTGGACTTCTGGACTGTGTTGGATTGTTTTGCTAAATTCATGCATCTATAGTATTTAGATTCCAATAGAATACCCATCTCTGACAGGACTAAACAAAAAAAGGGGCTACAAAGGAAGGACTATTATGTATTTGTATATACAGAATAGTTAGGCTAGATGTACATATACTTTCACTTAACTCAATGAGAAGATTTGTACTAATAGTGTTTGGACAGGATAACCTGTCTTCTTCTTATACTATGGATAACCACTAAGAAGATAACAATGTGCAATGTATTAATATTGAAACTGTCCCATTTATCAGCTTTGAAACTATCTCATTGATATTTGTTTCTCAATTTAAAAAAAAGTAGTATGTCCCTTTTTCTCTTGCTGCTTTTAACACATTTTTCCTTTGACAATCTTGACAGATATATAACTCAGTAGCACAGCACCTGCCTGGCAAGTGCGAGGTTGTGAGTTGGATTCCTGTTACCAGAAAAAGAAAAAAAAAAAAAAAAAACGAAGACAATCTTACTATGACAGAGCAAGATCTGACTATTTGCCTTGGTTATAGTTTTCTTGAGCAGTGTGAATCTGTGGGTAGATTTCCCAACAATTTTGGAGGATCCTTGCCATTATTTCTTCACCCTTTGCATGTGTGTGATCTTCCTCCCCTTTCTGGGACTCCAGCACATGGGGACCTGCTGGTGCGTGCTCTGCTGTGTCTCTTGCTCACTCCTCCTCCCCAAGCTTAGGTGGTATCTGCTCCTCTGCACTTCCTCCAAGTCACTACTTTTGAGTTTCTTGGCTCTAGAATATTGTTTCCTTTCTTATTGCTATGGTTTGTGTCTAGTCCCCACCCCGCAAAGCCTCATGCAGCCATAGGGCAGACTTCTAGAGTTTGTGATTAATTCATGACCCACGGCTGGAATCGTGGTCTGAGTACTACTGAGATTATGGGTGTGAGTGCTACACCCAGCCCGGGGCAGGTGAGGAAGGAAAGACTCCGTCTGTGTAGCTGCCACTGCCTCTGCTCCTCCCTTTTGCACTCTCTGTTCTCTGCTGCTGCCCCGAATGGCTGCCCTCTGCCCTGTGCGGAGCCAGCCAAGGTTGGGCTAAAACCTCCAGTAGCTTTCCTTTCTTTAATTTGGGTGTCCAGTATTTGTCCCAGCAACAAGAGAAGAGTAACAGAGACACATAAATTCCAACTCTGCCAATTCTCCATCTTACTATCTAATTTCTCTTCTACTTTCTATAGTACATTAGTCACAACTGTGTTCCAGCCACTTATGCTCAAGTATTTATGTGTTAATTCTAATATCCAGCTCATCTGCAGTCTGTGTCAGCCATCACTTATGTTGTCTTGCTTCTCTGGATTTTTAGCCACTGGATTATGTGATGGGCCCTGGGTATAGAAGAGTCATCGAGGTGACAGATGAGACAGGTGGTATGACAAGATAGTCCAACTCATGTCTCATTCAGAGACCAAGCAGGCTGGGACTGAGCAGCAAACCCTACAGCCCAAGAGATCCATGTTGGTCTTTCTGGTCCAGCTCAGCCTCCAGCTTCCTGCTACAAGGAGCTCTGTAATTGGCAACTGTGCCCAGGGGAGCTGGGCAGTGTGCCCGCCGGAGTCTTTACTGTCTGTCATCTGCAGGTGGTGGCAACCTCTGATCCCCAGCCTCACTCCCCTTGCTCCCCAGAACACAGCCAGAAGCCCCTGAGCACCCCATGCCTCTTGTCAGCCCCTCAACCTGACTCTCCATGCAGACTGCCTGGAGAACCCGAGACCTGGACAAGCAGATATCCAGAGCTGTCAAATGCTTCTCAGGAGAAAAAGCACCACTCAAGACCGGGAGCTCACATCCTCCCTCTCAGGAGGGCTCCCATCCTCTGATCCTCACTTCCAGAGCTTAATGAACTTTACCAATACAATTTTTCCATCACATCCTGGTTTTCCCAGCCTGTGCACCTGAAGAATCACCCTGCCCCAGCAGGGTGTTCCACCGGTGGCAAACTGTCTGCCCCAAGGTGAAGCCTCACAGAACTTTTTAGAGAAGACATGAAGACCACCGGTCGTGTCTCCCTGTATTCATCAACACTCACTTAATATTCATTCACGAAACTTATTCACCAATTATTTTTTGATGGATGGCAAGTTCATTTTTCAGCACTCTATTTAGATACTCCTCTGGCTTTTCTCTCCCAGGACAGGCCTTCATCTCAGACCCTGAGATGAAGGGTTCAGTGTCTGAAGTTGTTTAAAACCATCAGGCACAGGAGACACAGTGACAGGCAGGTCCTCAGCTGCTGTCCCTGGCATAGCCAAGGCCACTCGTGGATGCCTGCTATCTCCATGTGTGGAGAACACAAGCAACAGCTGTAGGGGTGGCAGACAGGGTCACACACCTGGTTGTGGCCGCCCTGTCCAGGATGGCAGCTGCCAAGTCAGGGCCACAGGGGGAGGCAAGGTCTTGCTGTCTACGATGGCTATTGTAGGTAATGTGTCAAGATGGATGCTCAGTGGTATCTGGGATATTCTGTCTATTTGCAGCACTGGGAATCAAACCCAGGGCCTGTACACTGAGCTACACCCCATCCTATTTTCTTATTTGAGATGAGGTAACCCTAAGTCACCCAAGCGGTGTTGAACTTGGGAGCTTTCTGCCTCAGCCTCCTAGGAGTTGGGATCACAGGCATACTGCCACCGTGCCCAGCACATCTGGGGATTTGTAAATGGTCCATCTGTGATGAGAAGGCTTTGGCTTCTCAGACACTGCAGGGGTCTCTGTCAACAGCAACGCCCATGCAGCTGAACACTGTCCTTCTCAGATGCACCTGCAGCACCATGTGGTCACTTGTGGACATGCTTCTTCCAGGCCCCTTGAGCCTTGACCTTCCTCTCCACTTCCTACAGCCATGACGGCGGACCCAAGGCCAGGACGTGGCATGAGCCTGAGGAGCCTCTGGAGGTCTGCACCGCGCCCGACCCCCTTCCTTCCTGTGTTCCCAGATCCAACCCCATCTGCTGGGGCCCTATGCCCTCCTTCTGGCCTCGGAACTGTCCACCACTTCTCCCCACTGATGGCTGTCTCCTCTCCCACACACCCTGGGCTCTGGGCCCAGCGGTCACCTTCCCCCGACAGCCATCTCCTTTTATTTATTTATTTATATTATTTGTGTGTGTGTGTGTGTGTGTGTGTGTGTGTGTGTGTGTGTGGTGCTGGGGATTGAACTTGGGACCTTGTGCTTGCCAGGCATGCGCTTATGCCACTGAGCTATATCCCCAGCCCTCCATGTCAGCCATCTCCTTTTAGAGCTCCTGAGGATACAAACAGTTGTGGTGGCACATGTGTTGCAGGATCACTACCATTGTCCCAGGGGAACCACAAACTGCTCTGCACACTCCCAAGAGCCACCTGTCCAGAGTCCTATGAGGGTCACCTCTGACTGACTCACAATGTCTTTGGCTCTGGGGAATCCTAGACCTGGTTGGCAGCTTCTCAGTGGGCCTCAGGAAGCTTTCCTGGACCCAGGGAGGGCACTGTGAGGGCACTGTGGGGGCACAGGGCCCCACAACTCTGGCACCATGCAGAAGAGAGAGCTTCCCGGAGAGGGGGCTGTGGAAGGAAGTGGTGCCTGGGCCCAGCCAGGGCTGCAGTCAAGGACACACAGTCCAGGCTTTCTCCTGACCCCAATCTGCCAGGAGGCTGCCACCAGGCAGAGAACTTGACCCACACCACAGAAAGGTGTGGGGTTCCAACAGTGCTCCAAAGCATGTGGACACAGGCTTCACAAACCAACCGCTAACACAACCAGAGACCTAAATGGAAGCAGACTTCAGGGATGGGGTGGGTAAGGGCAATCTGGGAGCTGCCCACTGCAGGAGAGGCCCAGGCTGGACAAAAACAGGACTGGGTTTGTTTTGTTTTTCTTTGTGATGCAAGGGATTAAACCCCAGCTCTGAGGTCAAGAGCTCTCCTGCTGAGCTACCGCCCCAGCCAACAGAGCTGGTCTTGACCACCATGACCCAGGGAAAATATTACCTGACCTGCAATGACCCACAGGGGCTAAAGCACTCCGCACCCCTCCCCTCTCCCTGGCCTCCACTTTCCCTGCCAGCCTACCCCCAGGGCCCCCCCGCCAGGTTCTCACCTGATTTTCCGCAGCAATGTGTGGAAGGGCCGGAAAAGCTCAGACATATCCTCAACCTTGCGCTCCAGGTTCAGAGGTCCATCTGCATAGACCACAAGGCCACTGCAGCAGAGACACACAAACCAGCTGGTTACCCTGTGACCCCTGGGGAGGGGCCTGAGAGCCTTCAATACCTGCACTGGGACCATGTGGTAGCCCATAGCTCCACTCTCAACCCCCCACCCCCCTCGTGACAGAAGCTCAGAAATGGGCGGGAGAGATAGCTTAAGCACCTGCCTTGCAAGCACAAGGTCTGGAGTTCGATCCCAGGTGCCCCCCATCCAAAAAAAAAAAAAAAAAAAAAAAAAATCATGTGGGTTTTCTTATCTTCTGAAGTTGATTAGTGTGTGTTCAAAAGAAGGGTCAGAAAATCATCCTAAGAATGGATTCTCACATAACAGTATCACAACCAGACAAATACGTGTGTAGATTTGTCAGTTAAACCCACCTGCTTGGGAACACAGCACCTGGAACTGGGTCTCAATTGATCTGTGCAGCTTTCTGAGCATGAGACCCAAAACTGTCCTCTCCAAGAGCAAAACACAAGCTGCAGAACAGGGACCCTGGCTCCTGCTCCAGGGCACCCCTCCCCAGCATGGGACTTTCTTTCCTTACTGTCCCCAGGCTGTCATCCAACTCAACACCTGAAGGCCACCCCACACACTCCTGCAGCCCTGCCTAGCACCTGCAAAGGGAATTCCACCCGCCATGGCCTGACCTCACTCCCTGAATCACTATCTCTCAGGCTGCTTCTCTTGGGGTCACTGGGTACCCGATGACTCTGGTCTGGGCTCAGGACTTGACATGCCACAGGTGCCCAGGAGACATCCATCTGTCCCCTGCCTCATCATTGGAGCACAGACCAGAACTGTGTGGCTTCCTCCATGTGAACCAAGGGCACCACTCATATCTGCAGAGGTGACAGGGTCTTCCTGCCAGGCTTGGGGCTGTTGTCACCATCCGACATGAGAAACAACATCAGAATTGAAGGAAGGGACTCCTCTCCTTAGACAGAAGGTTGTGTTTCATGCAAAAAGAAAGCTCCAAAGATAGCTGTGCTTCCTTGTGTGGCATGACAGCTTCCCTGTGTGACCGGGGTCCACTTGCCCTGCCAGCAGGAGGGTCAGACCTGCAACAAGGGCTGTCTTCTTAGCAAGCCACTGCCTTTCACCAACTCAGCCATGGGCCACCTGACACCCACGGCAGTGTCCTGAGGGTCCGTTTCCGGCCTCCTCACCGAGTTTGTCCTCCAGGCCTGTCTGTTGCTCCATTTTCACCTTGCAGCTTCCACTTGCATCTCCTTAATGACCAATGGTGCTAAACATCTTTCCAGCTGCTCATTCACTGAGTGCATCTTCTTTGAAGAAACGTCTGCATTGCCTTTTGCTGTTGCTGGTGTCTTTGCCGTTGAGTTGTAAGGATTTTTCATCTGTTTTGTACATTGAGCATGTATCAGACAGATGATTTGCAAATACTTCCTCACATTCTTTTTTTTTCTTTGGTACTGCGAATCAGTCTCAGGACCTTGAGTTTGCCAGGCAGGTACCTGAGCTGCTGCACTGTCTCCCCAGCCCCTCCCATTCTTTACATTGTCTTTCCACTTCGCCAAGGGTGTGCTTGACACAAAAGCCAGTTGTGATGAAGTCCGCTTTTTATTTACTTTTGTTTTGCTGCTAGTGCTGCTAGTGTGCTTGGTGTCGAATCTAAGAATCCACTGCCAAGTCTGAGAACGTGAGTGTCTATTTCTTGAATGAGGGTAAGGGAGACTTGGGGTGATGGGCATATACTTATTTAAGGAATTAGTTTACGCAGTAGTAGGGCTGGCGAAACCAGAATCTGAAGGGAGGTGAGCAGGGTGGAGCCCCAGGAAGAGGTGACCTTGAGCTCAAACCGAGGGCTGGCTACAGGAGCCCCTCACACCTGGAGACCTCCTGAACTGACTGGAAGAGACCCACCTGCATTATAAGGGTCACTGGCTGCGCTCGGAGAGTATCAGTCTGCTGTGACCTTCAGCCTGAAAACGCTTTCAAAGCAACATCCTGGGGCCAGGGAGATGGCTCAGTAGAATAAGCACTTGCCTGGCAAGTGTAAGGACCTGAGTTCAATCCCTGGTTCCACCAAAAAAAAAAAAAAAAAAAAAAAAATGGTTCTGGCATTGAGACCCTGACTCAATTTAAGGCATGGACCCTAGTCTCTCCAAAGCAACACCCTGACTGGTACTTGGCCAAACATCTGGTTGCCAAGGCCCAGCCGAGTCAACTCAGAAGATTAAACATCACAGGGCTCCAACTTGCACTTTTTGGAAGTGACTGCCTACTTGCCCTGGCATCCTGTGTTTAGGAGAATGCTCTTTCCCCCAGCCGACGGTCTTGGCATCTTGTCAAAGATCAGCTGGCCACTGACCCTGGAGGCCGTCTGGCCTCTCGATTCTCCTCCAGAGGTCTTCACACGGATCATAAAGCAAGTGCCATTAGATGGGTAGATTTTCTTTAGTCACTTTCTCTTCTCCAATCAGATTTTATCAGTACATTGTAGGTGTACATGATGATCACCATAAAGAATTTGTGGCTGTACATAACATAACGTGGCTCTTTTTTCCCCTTTCCCACCCTCCCTTCAATTCCTCTTCCCCTCCTCATTTACAAAAGCTTTATTTCAGGGCGGGCCAGATAGCTCAGCCGATTAAAGTGCCTGCTTAGGCAGATGCAGGGTGGGGTTGGATCCCCAACATGCGGAGCCAGCCCTGCCCCCAAGGCATGCTGAGACAGTGACCGAGACTGGGCGTGGTGGCACACACGCGCCTGTAATCCCAGCCCCTGGGAGGCTGAGAACAGGAGAATCACTATGTGTCCCATCTGCACAGTGAGACCCTGTAGAATCCATACTAAATAAATTTTAAAAGGAAAATGAGCAGGGTGTGGTGGCGCAGGCCTGTAATCTCAGCACTTGGGAGGCTGAGGCAGGAGGATTGTTGTGAGTTCGAGACCAGCCTGAGCTACAAAGTGAGCTTAAGGCCAGCCTGAACTGCATAGTGAGACCCTGTCTCAAAAAGACAAAAATAAAAAATAAAATAAGATCCCAGTTGTTGAATCTTTTGGTAGTTCCTGTGTAATTGAGATTTTATTCATTTAGTCTTTGCCTATACCAATGTCTTCAAGAGTTTATATAGTTTATTTATCTTAAGATTTAATGTTTCTCTTTTAATATCTAGATCTTTGATCCATTTTGACTTTGGTTTAGTGCATGGTGAAAGATATGGGTCCAATTTTAATGTTCAGCATGTGAAAAGCCAGTTTTTCCAGCATCAGTTATTTAAAAAGCTGTCTTTCTTCCAGTGAATGTGTTTGCCATATTTGCCAAAGATAAGGTGGCTGAGTGTGTCTGGAGTTGTTTCTGTGTCTTATAATCTGTTCCATTGATCCTTGGTTCTGTTTTTGGGCCAGCATCACGCTGTTTTTACAACAGTAGATTTGTAGTCAGAGATTACATAATCTGTCTTGTCCCTGTCTTGCCTTGTCTTTCTGGCTCAGAATTGCCTTTGGTATTCTAAATCTCTTCTGGTTACAAATGAATTTCAGGGTTGTCTTCTCTAATTCTGTGAACTACGCTGTTAGAATTTTAATTGGAATTGCATTAAATCTATATAACCATTTTGGAAGTATGATCATTTTCACTATATTGGTTCTTCCTACCCAAGAGCAAGGGATGTCTTTCCATTTTCTGAAATCCTCTTCATCCTCCTTTTTCAGAGTACTACAGTGATTTGTAGGTTTTGCACTCAAGGTGTATGAGTCCTGCAACACTTTTTCAATATTGTTTGCCTATTCAGGGCCCACTGCAGTTCCACATGAATTTTTTTTTTTTTTTTCAGAACCAGGAATTGAACTCAGGGCCTTGTGCTTGCCAGGGAAGTGCTTATTCCACTGAACCATCTCCCTGGTCCCTAGTTCCACATGAATTTGAAGATCAGCTTCCCCACTTACATAAGGAACGAGATAGCGGGTTTTTAATAGGAATTTCAGTGACCACATATCAATATCGTGTTGCCACCCTAAGATACTACCTTTCAATCCATGAGCATGGGATTCCTTTCCACTTTAGTAATCTTTAATTTTTCAGCAGCATGTTGTGGCTTTCAGTGTCCATGTCTTTTTGATCTCTTGGGTGACATTCATTCCTAAGTATTTTATTCTTTTCAGTTCTACTACCAATCTCACATTAAATGACATTTATTTTGTATGTATTGGAATATTATTCAGCCTTTTAAGGAAGAAGAAAATTCTGATATTTGCCAAATTTCAGAATTTCATGGGCAAACTCTGATATAGCAAGTGAAATAATTCAGACATTAAAGGACAAGTCCTGTGTGATTCTACTTAAAGAGGTCCCAAGAGTAGTCAAATCCACAGAGATAGCAGGGAACATGGTGGGAAGAGAGGATGGGCAGTCGTGTTCAGTGCAGACAGCTTCAGTTTGGGACAGAGCTGGCTGGCGGTGACAGCTGCATACTGTCTGCTCATAACAGCACTGAATGGTGCACTCAGTAGGACTAAAACGGTGAATCATGGTATGCATACTTTACCAAAATAATAAAGGAGTATTTGTTACTTAGTTTTCTGCTTATATAAGCTTTATTTGACATATCCAGAAATTTTATAAATGTGTAAATGCACAGTACTTGGTAACAATTTTTTATTCACTGGGGATGTTTCACATGCTACTTCAGGTTTGTCTCTAAAATTGCTTTACCTCCGTGACCAAAGGCATAAACAGGTGGCACTTTTGCTGCAGCAGGCTATTTATAGCATTGAAAGTGCAAAAGCTCACTAGGCTAGTGATCATTAGCAAGTAATTGATTTTATTTATTTATTTTGGTGGAACTGGGGATTGAACTCAGGCCCTCACACTTGCCAGGAAAGTGCTTATTCCACTGAGCCATCTCCCCAGTACCTAAGTAACTGATTTTAAATCAATTCTTTAATTCTGGATATTCACCCCCGAAAAAGAATTCAAAAAAAAATTTATTACAAGTAAGAATTTAGGGATAATCTTTGTAAATATACATGTATTCTTTGTGAGACCAAGGTAGCGGCCCTCAGCCCACCAGACCCAGGGGTATACCGGTGGGGAGGCATACATGCAGTACAAACCCCACTGACACAAGGGTCCTAGACCAGCAAACCTGTAGAAATGGAAAGCAGTGGTGTCCCTAGGGCATGCATGCGCATTTGCAGTGGTGATGCACATGTGGAAAGGTCATAGCGTATCTTTGAGGGTGACAACGATGTGTTCAGGCAGACCTGGGCTCTGTCCTGTGCACCCTGTGCTCAGGCATGGGCAGCAAGGGGATGCAACAAACAGCTGGGCACAATGAGACACCAGAGACATTGTGCGCCAGGGTCAGCAGCTGCCTGGGTTATTGCAAAAGCACTGCTGCCTAGGCACAGCCTGGGTGCCCTTGGCCATAGTCAGCTGTGAGGCTGGCAGGCACAGCTGGAAGGGTCAGTAGGCTGCTGTGGACACAAAGGCCCAGGACAAGGTGGGCGCTGCAGAGTCTAAGGAAAGCAGCCTTTGAGGCCAGGGCAGTGCACAAAGGGCAAGGTGAGTACAGGATTCCACATGAAACACCTGCGAGGGGCTGTCAGAAAGAGGAGCAGGCGGCCAGGGAGATGGCTCAGTAGACTAAGCACTTGCCTGGCAAGCACAAGGACCTGAATTCAATCCCCAGTTCTGCCAAAAAAAAAAAGGAAGAAACAGGAGTAGGACCCCTCATCTCCCCAAGGCCATACCAGCCACCCCAGGGGCAGGGCCCCTGAAGACTTCCAGACCCTGTCCTGCTGACAAAATGCCCTGCTCCAAAGAGCTCTGTTCTTCTCTTTTTCTTTTTTCTTCTTCTTTATTTTTTTTTTTTTTTTAATTTTAGGGAAGGGTCTATGGAGTGTTTGGGGTCTCATTACTAGAACAGACTCATAGTGATCCACCTGTTTACAGCCTCCCAAGAGCTGGGATTATAGGTGCATGCCACCATACCCAGTCTCAATTGCAGTCTCAGCATGCCACAGGGGTACGGCCAGTGTGGCAGGGCTGGGGATTGAACCCCCAGCTCCTGCACCCACTTGCAGATGCTTTAATCCACTGAGCTTTATGGCTGGCCCTTTTTTTTTTTTTCAAACAACGCAAAAGGCTCATTGAGTCCATCAAAATGAGTCTGGCCACACTGAGGCCTTTTCCCAGGATGAAAACCATGTAACAGAGTCACAAGGCTATCGAAGGGGCTCTGTGGGCCAGGTGGGCAACCTGCATCCCAGGCCCCATCACTCTAAGTCACTTTGTGCTGGCCACACAAAGTGTGCTGGAACATTGTTCCTCCCACTCAATATGCTCAGGCAAAGAGAAATTCCCAAATGCTACCAATTAATAAATAAAAGGATTTAAAGTGACCTCTCCAGCCACTCCATGTGACAAGACCTGGCCTGCTGTGTCAGTCTGCCAACCTGAGGAAAAAACAAAACTCTGAGGAAAGAGGGAGAAGAGGAGGAGGGTGGCCAGGACACCAGGCCATTAGAAGGCACCAGAAAAGCACTGAGAGTTAAACAGCGCCAAGAGGACTTCTCAGTTATGTCCCAAGAAGCAACTGAGAGGACACCAAGGCCAGATGGTCTGGCCAGGGCCCTGGATGTGCTCCAACTCTACCTGGCCCATTGCAGAAGGCGGCCCCTCCATCCTGTGCAGACAGAACACGGTCCGGTGCTGTCCCACTGCCCCACCTGCACGTCTCCATGTACTCCACTCCCACAGAAGGGCTGTAAGTGTTGGTGCCCTGGACCTCCTCTCCCGGCTTACTGCCACTGCACACTCCCGGCTGCATCACACACTCCACACATCCTATGGTACCTATCCCTGGATTCCCCACCCCACTCTGCCAGCTCTGCACCTGCAAGCCTGCTGTCCACAGGACCACCTTCCTGCCCACGAGGCCGAAGGTTCCCCTCAGGTCTCCTCCTCAGGGACATCACCTGGCAATAGGAAAGCAGGTTCCTGTCTGGAGTTGGAGTAAGCAGCAGGGATCAAGTCCAAGATATCTAGGCTCTGCCTTGGAAATGCTCTGCAGGTGCCTCAGCGTGTCTGGCCTCAGGTATGGAAGGCCCCGTTCCAGGGCTTACCTCATGTCTCTGAGTCCCCCAGGTCATGAAGGCTGCCAGTGAACTCCTATTCTCCCCAGGTCTGGTATCCCTTGCCAACAGGAAGACTCTTCACCGGGCAGCCCCACAGTAAGCATCCCAGCCCACCTGTTGGTCACCTCCCCACCAATTCAAGAGTCAGACCTACCAGAGCACCTTGTCTTCCTGTTACTGCACAGCCCCTGCATGACTCTCTACCCTGGAGGTCACTGCAGTGGCCCTGTGTGGAGGACAGTATCTGTGACCAGTGAGCTGCTGCATCACACCTACCCTGTGGCAGGTGACAAGGGTCCAGCCACCTTGCTCCTCCCGCACAGACAGAATTAAGTAAGTGGTGCTATGGTTACTCAGCTTCTCATCTGCTGGGGAGCCCCAGTGGCCCATCTAGTGACTGCTCTGGAAAGCTGAGGGACAGGGCATGTTACAGTTTCTATCCAGATGTCCCCTGACAGTGCACATGCTCACAGATGAGGCTTTGAGGAGGAGATGGGATCATGGGTGCAATGCTTGTTTGGAGGTTCTAGCAGGGGAGCACAGCTACTTGTATACCCTTGACCGAGGAACAGTCCTCCTCTATTGGGGGTGGTCATCCTCTTCGACCGAACGTGCAGCTTCGGGAGGGATGCACATGGATCGTTGAGGGAGGAAGGGGACACCCGCCCAGCCAGCCAGATCAGCCGAGTCAACCCTGGCGATCAATGGGGTGACAGATGTCACAGCCAGATCGCCCTCACATCCCATGGGTGCAATGCTGGGAAGGGGAGAGCCACTGTGACTGTCACCCTCAAGGCACATGGCCCTTGTCCTCTCTTAATAGCTTCCATCACTTTCCCTGCCATGGACTATTCTCTGTGATGCCCCTCTGCCATGCCACCCTGCCTGGGAACCAGAATATGGCCTAAAACTGTGAGTTAAGCAAAACCTCTCCTCCCTTCACTTGTGTCAAGTATGTTGTCTCAACACCAGAGAAGTAACTAAGACAGGTACAAGGTCTGTAGCCAACAGGCGCAAGGGGCACTCACCACACGATGGCCAGCCGAGGGATGGTGAACATGAGCGCCGGCTCGTAGTCGTCGATCATGTCCTGGGTGAGGTACCCGTAGTCCAGGGCCCTGGCCAGGGAGAGGGAGTGAGCAGCACTCCAGGGCTGGACTGAGTGGGGGCAAGAGAGCGGTGTGCTGACCCTCGCCTGTGTCCACTGCATCCCTCACCCACATGGAACCTGATGCTGGAAAGGCGGCACAGTGCAGACAGACGTGAAGCACCGTCTCCATCTGTCCTCCACCGGCCCTGCCTCAGTTCCAGGAAGGGAGCAGAAGTGTAGGGAGCAGGTAAAGTGAGCAGGGACAGTGGTGAGGCCCCAAGAGGCCAGCCAGGTGGAGCTTTGCCTAACTAGGGGGCTGGAGCACTCCAGCACCAAGAATACACGCAGGACAAGTATCCCACACAAGGGACATTTGCTGAGGAATGGGGCTGCTGCCCCTTCCCAGCATAGCAGGGCCCTTCTCCACACTGAGTGAGCAGGTGGGTGCAGCTGCCAGGGGCTGTGAGATCAAGAGTACTTCCTGTCATCTCATTTTCTAGCACCTGGAGATCTCTCTCAAAGAATCAGGAGTGAATGATCTGTCTTTTAAAAATAACAAACTTGGGGGAGATAGCAGTACGCTGGCAAGCGCAAGGTCCTGAGTTCGATTTTGGTGCTCCCCACCAAAACAAATTTGTGATGTGAGGCTGGTCAATTTTCAAAACTTACTAACACCACAGCAAAAGACTTGGCTCCCACATACCCTCAGAAAACCTGGCTTTGATTGCACTGATGAGTCACCCCCAAAAGTGTGCTTGGCAGGCCTGAAGCCCAGAGAAGCCTCATTGTGGGCTGTCATGACAAGGAGCCAGGAGGTAGGCAGATGAGGGCAGGGAGTGCCATCCTGTGGGCCACCCCGCCAGCCTCCCTCCCAGTACATGAGTCACCAGCAGCACAATCCCTCTGGCTAGAGAAAAGGTGGACCAATGGGATTAACCCAGAGGGCTTACTCTCTGCCACTGGCACAAAGGAAACAGCGGTAGGGACAGCAGGCCAGGCACCCAGTGAGGCCCATCAGGGCTTCCAGTCCTCACCTCTCCACAGTCTCGCAGAACAACACAATGACCTCCTGCTGCACGTAGTACTCCCTGGGGGACTTCACAGGCACCATGGCTGAGACGTAGCTGCAGGCACAGCAAGGTGTTATCAGGCCCTAAGCCACCAGGGTCCTTGCGAAATGAGCCCCCAGCCCCCAACCTTCAGCAGTGCCATCAGGATCACAGACACAGCTGTTGGCTTTGCAGAGAAGTCTCAAGGAAAGCTACTGCAGGTTAGGTCCAGTGTGCCTCAGACTGCACAGCGCTGTTTCCCCCAAGCCATCCCTGCTGCTGGGTAGCTGCTTCTCCCTGGGCTCAGTCTGACACGGGAGCAAGTGTACAAGTGTCAGACAGCCCCGTGCACCTGTCATGGCAGTCAGGCCACATGGGGCTCTGCACTAGGAGCAAGCCCAGCTGGGTGCAGGGACTCAGGGTGTCTGCTGAGTGGCTTTGAGCCTGGGGCAGCCACCAGCTCTCCCAAGAGGAAAGCACGTTCTTTGCTTCTAAGCCACCAATTCTAATCCTTTCTTGCTATGAAAGCTCCTTTGGAAAAACCAAAGAAGAAAACAAAGCCCAACAGTTGGCACTCTCGTTTCCTACAGCCTCGCCAGAGGGCCTGCCAGAGACTGCACAGCTCGGGATACATGAACCCTGCTTGCCATGTGCCCAGCCCTCCCTCACCTGTGGCAAGCTGTGCTGCCCTCCAGGTCCTGACCCCGAGTTTGTGCCACCAGAGCACTCCAGAAAAAGACCCTTCTGCCTGCATCTCTCCCTGGAGGCCACACCAGCAAGGGCACTGAACCCTCACAGGCTGCTCCTGCTAGGCTCCTGGTGAGTTTTCACATTTTGTTTCTTGGGCTTTGGTTTTTCAGGGGTTTCTTCAGCACTGAGGATTAAACTCAGGCCTTTTGTACTGAGCTGCATTCCCCACTCCACCCATTTTTAAGATAAGGTCTTTCTGAGTCACTAAATTGCCCAGGTTGGGATTGAGCTGGGGATCTGCATGCCTCACTCTCCCAGAGTGCTGGGATTATGGGCCTGCCTGGAATGGTGGGATTTGCTAGCTGGAAGTATGAGGGACCACCCATCCCTGAGAAGTGGCACATGGGCCTAGAGCAAAGGCCATGACTCCCATACTCGGGGCACCTGCTAGGGTCACCAGGGTCACCTGAGCTCGAACTCGGCGAACAGGACATCAAAGTGCCTCAGTGCCTCCCGCATCTTTTCTGTGTAGGTGCTGAGGTCACGCAGCGCCTGGTCCCGGAGGGCTCCGCGCACGTCCTCCAGACTGCGCGTCAGCTCCTTGGCCAGCGGCCGCATGGCCATGCTCTCCAGCTCCCGGTTCATGATGATGGAGCCAGCAGCCAGACACTGTGGGCAGAGGATGCGCTGAGGGATGCCCAGGTTCTCCTGTCCCTGGGACCCAGCCCAGTGCCCCCAGCCCTCAATGGTCCCCTACTCCTGGTCCCCTACAGGGCTCCTCTTAAGTCCAGAGCAAACACAGTGATACTGTGCCTTCCTGTGACTACCCTGGTCCCCACCAGTACCCCAGAGCAGGCAGACAGAGATGGGAGGGCTTTGTGCAGGGGCCGTGAGGTGATCCTGTCCCTTTCAGTGCTGCCTGAGGGTTGACTGTCTCAGAGTCAGGAGTTTCCAGAGGCCAGGCATGTGACAGAGCAGGCTGCCCCCGCTCCCAGAGCATGCGGTCCTGGCTGGGAAGTCACAGACTCTATGTCAATGCACACAGGGCTCAGGGACACCTGACGGTCCTTATACCACATTTGGGGCCTGAGAGCCCATCAACTCCCACCAGGCTGGAGGGCCCCTCTGCATCTACAGACCCAAGCTCCAGGGTGGGGCACAAACATAAAATTTTGCCAGTGGCTCTCAGGCTATGGAGTGCAACAGGACCCTGAAGACCACTTGAGATATGGGTTCCTGCACACAAGTAGGGTAGTCACCAGCCCATCCCTATCAGTGAGTCAAGACAAGAAGCAACTTCCTGGGTGACTGAGCAAGAAAGTGGCTGATTCCCCAGAGCAGCAGGGAGCTGTGAGCACCACACTCAGAGACTGCACCCTGGACTCAGACACTGGCCCAGCAGTGAGCAGCTCATGCCTCCGCTGGCACCACTCGCAGTGCCCTCTGCCTGGGGCCCCTTTAGAAAGCAGGGCGCCAAGGTGGGAGAGGTTGTCCTGGCAGCAGGTTAGGAGGAGCAAGGCAGGCAGGGGCTGGGCAGACCAGGGAGGCGTGGAGAGAAGGCCAGGGAGGAGGCAGAGGTGCAGAGCCAAGGGGCACACTCAGAGCCCTGAAGCTCCCAGATGAGGACTGCAGGGCCAAGGAGAAGTGGGGGGGTCACAGGAAGTCACTGGGCTGGGGAGACGCAGTCCTGCCATCAGGCGGGGCACTTCCTCTCAAGATAAAACTCTGACCTACTGCTGGGCGATGTGGCAAGAGAAAGGCACAGCAGAGCCCACATATTGTCACCACTTGGTTGGGCTATTGAGCCCCCACACTTTCCATGAGTAAGGGAGGAAACTGCCAGTGTGCATGTACATGCATGTAGGTGTGTCCCAGTAATGGAACCCAGAGCTGTGCATGTGCCAGACAAGTGCTCTACCACCAAGATCCACCCCTGGTCCTTTTAGCATACTAATTATTATTTTTTTATTTTATTTTATTTTATTTTATTTTTTGTCTTTTTGAGACACTATGAAGTTCAGGCTGGCCTTAAGCTCACTTTGTAGTTTAGGCTGGTCTCGAACTCATAACAATCCTCCTGCCTCAGCCTCCCAAGTGCTGGGATTACAGGTGTGCACCACCACACCCAGCTGCTAATTTTTATTTTGCAACAGGGTCTCACTAAGTTTCCCAGGCTGGGTTTGAATTTTTGATCCTCCTGCCTCAGCCTTCTGAGTAGCTGGGATGACAGGGGCACACCAGCTAGAACTCCTATCCTCATCACTGGAGTTACTGCTACTGAGAACCAGGTGTGGGTGTCCTGGATGTCTGGAGCCCTAAGAACCCCCAAGAATCTATAGGAAGCTTCCCTTGCACGTGCTGCCTTGGGTGCAGGTTCATAGCTTTCCCTGCTCTGCTAGGGCCACTGTGGCCTCACAGTCTTAGGCCACACCACGTAAGCTACCTCAGCACCGAACCACAGCTGGCCAGCCAGGTTGTCGTGCCGGATCTCCTCAGGGAACTTGACACAGAAGTCCCGGGGGGCACGGTCCTGGGGGATGCACTCATCCATGATCTGGTTGATGATGTTTAACACATTGTCCTGAAAGAGAACAGAGATAGCGCTCATCACTGCCTGGCTGGTGGCTGTCAAGCCCCATGGGAAACAGGCACACAGCTGTGCTTCCTGTAAGACAGGAAAGAGGCACACAGTCCAGGGTGTCTGGAGTGAAGGAGGCTGCAAGGCCCTGTTCAGCGGGGTGACCCCAGTGTGCGCTACAGCACACAGTGCTGCCACGGCATCCTGAGTCCCAGCGTGTGTTGCTTCTGGGGAGACTTCTCAGGCAGGGGGCGGGAGTCCCACGGCCTTGGGTACCCGGACCTGGGCCAGCACCACTCACTCCTCACAACGTTGCAGCCCTGTCTGCAAAATGGAAAGCCCAACTCGGGCTGCCCAGAGGCTGGTGCAAGCTAACGCTTGCAAAGCTCTCAGCTCTGTCCTGGCCCATCTGAGCCTCAGTACACACTGAGGCGATTTTAAAGACTCTTCAAAGTTATTTTACTCCCTGCTGCTCCAAGCTCAAAGCACAGCAGCAGCCTGTTCAGCAGCCCAAATCCCATCCTCCTTTCCTTTAAAATTGTTCTACTCCGAACACAGACCTCTGATTCCATAGGATGACAAGAAAATTACACACATAAAGATTTTTCCTTTAACTTTTTGAAATATAAAATTATTAATGCACATTCATCACAGGAACCTGGAAAGTGATATGGGGGCAGGGAGACATTCCCTGATGGAAATGTCCTTCCAGCTTTCCCATTCCCACGCCTGTCCCCTGCCGCCCTGCTCCTGGCTGGAGCTGAGACTGTGAGCACCCGACTTTGTTCTGTGCTGCTGTCAGCGGTGAGCAGGTCACCTCAACTGTCCAGGCTCAGCTCTAACTGGAGGCCCGCGGGACCACCCTGCCTCTGTTACAGGCCACATCTGTGTTTCTGCTTCTGCACTGGAAATAATGCTGCCACCGCTCTAAGCTGGGGGTAATTTCCCCAGGACCCACAGATTCCTAGCAATAGAATCAGGAAATCTCCAGGCTCTGAGTTGGTGCTGCCAAACTGGTGGTCCCAGTCTTCACAAGGTCTTGCCTACCAATCACTTGATGAAGCTCTGCACCATCCTCTGGTTCCCAGAGACACCCGTGAGTGTCTGGTACATGTGAAGGAGACGCGTCAGTGGAGATATTTTCAGCAGTGGCTTGCAGGGCCTCTGTTTATTATGCAGCAGTGGCTCAGGCACTTTGTCAGCCACAGTGTGGTCATGTCACCCCATCAGGGTTGCGCACACTATCCAGCACCTGTCCTTCCTGCCAGCTCTCCTCACTGCCTCCCAGCTCTGGGTCCCCGAGGTGACCCATGCTCTACCCTACCCAGCCTGTTCCTCCCACTCCAGCCACCCACCCCTTTGGTCTGTGTCCCCAGACAAGCCATAGCCAATCCTGAGAAGTCCCTGCAAGGTGTGACAGTTGGGACAGCCTGGAGTTGCCAGGCCCTGGCTATCCCATCCCGCACTCACCACTCACCTGGCAGGAACGGAACTGGCTGACAAGCAGTGTGCAGCGCTGGGGGTCCTTCCGCCCATCCAGGCTGTCCAGCTCTGCAGCCACCTGGTTCAGCTCCTCATCAGCATAATAGAACTGGGCCAGCAGCTGTGGGTCAGACCTCTGGGGAGAGAGACACTGGGTATGTGAGTTAAAGTGACCAGAGAGTCACTGCCCAGCCACGTCCCCAGCCCAGAACCTCCTGCCTGGGGAGCAGCCAGCTCTTCTGGCAGATTCTCACACACGGAAGCATCTCAGCAGAGCTACACCAGGTGCCAGCGGCCCCTTCCCTGGATGTGAGACTCCAAGAGCAAAAGAAGCACAGGGCAGGGCCAAGCAGCCCTTGCATGAGGGTTACAGAAGGCATCCTTTCTCTATAAATATCCAGGGAAAGGTGCAGGACAGCAACCACGCCCAGGCACAACTGTCACAGTGAGTCTACACGCTGTGTTGCCGTGTGTGCATGCGCACCACACAACAGCCTCTCCTCATTCTCCTCTACCTGGGAATATTGGCATGACTGGTGCTAAAATGTAACTCCTTTGCATCACTGTTAGTTTCTACCCCATCCCTGCCTCCCGTGCTCTCTGGCCCCTGGCCTCTCTCCGTACAGCCTTGTCCCAGAGAAGCTTTTCCTAAGCCGCAAGGCCTCAGCCACAAAGGACATGAGCTTTCCCAGGACTTTCCCAGGAGGCTGGGGAGACCCCTGTCCATCCATCAGGTCATCTATATAGGGCCAAGCTGCGGTCAGCATATGCTGGAGGCAGGGATGAGAAGGCACCAGTACATATCACCCCCACCACACGTGGCCGATGGTCTGGGGTCCTGCGAAGCCCATGAGCCTTGGTTCCCCCCACCCATGGCTGCTCTGTGATAAAGCTGGACCCAGACTGCTTCACTGTGGGGAGGCAGGAGGCGTTCAGCCCAGCCCTTCCCAGGAGCAGGCCTGGGAGGGTGCACTTCCGCAGCCATGAGGAAGGAGACTTTCCCCTCTGTTTCTCTGCCCAGCTTTGTGGCATCCCTGCTCTCCTAGTTGGGTGCCAGCTCCTCCAGATGTTCCCTGTCCAGGAAAGAAGGGAGCCTGAGAAAACATCTGGTCACGAGTGGGGCAAGCCACCTCTTCCTTTCCCTTCTCAGGTAAAGATAAGCTCGCAGCAAGCCCAGTACACCTGTGCAAGACACCGTGTTCATGATGAGGCCACCAGGGCTTGGCATCTGGGAACCTGGGAGGGCAGGGCCAGCGAGCCTAGTCTCATGCCTGGTTCCTCACTGCGGCTGAGCACCTCTCTCAGAGATGAGCCAAGCTGGGCATGGTGGCGCATGCCTGTAATCTCAGCACTCAGGAGGCTGAGGCAGCAGGATTGTTGTGAGTTCGAGACCAGCCCGAGCTACAAAGTGAGTTTAAGGCCAGCCTGAACTGCATAGTGAGACCCTGTCTCAAAAAGACAAAAAAAACAGAGATGAGCCAGTAGTCAGTGTCCAACTGCAGCCAGAAAGCCCAGCGAGCCCTAACTTGTATGTTTCCTGGTCCTGACACTGCCTTGTGGACACGTTGCTACCTGCCAAGTGCTGAATTAATTAATTAATTTATTTGTTTTCATTTATGTACTTAGTACAAGGTCTTACTACACAGCTCAGACTCAGTGATCCTCCTAATTTCCAGTGGTGCCACCACACCAAGACTCGGTTGCTGACTCAGCATACCCTGGGGGCAGGGCTGGTGCAGCATGAGGGACAGGAATTGAACTCTGGTCCCTGCGCTTGCCAAAGCAGGTGCTTAGTCCGCTGAGCTACTGTGCCGGGTCTTAGGCTCTGAATTTAGAGCACTGGATCCTGACAGCTCCAGGAAGCAAAATCTTTGCTGCACAAAAAAGAGCAGAACAAGCAGGCTGCTCAAGCTGTGGAGACAAAGGATGGCTCAAGATCCTTCCTACCTGTCCCGAAGCCCTCCTCAGGCAAAGTAGTCCTTGAAGTATTTACAACTTCTGGGTCAGCTGGGTTACTTCCTCCAGTCAGCAGGGGAGCAGGCGCAGAAACCACAGAGGTGCACAAAACATAGGTGACAGCCACGGTGCCACACTCCCCACCTGTCACTCATCCCACCTGAATGAAGGAAGTGGCTGAGTCCCCAGGGATGGGCCAGCCTGCACACTCCTCTGCATCCTGGATGAGCTGTGTGGGTGCATGTGTGTATGCACATGTGTGTGCAGGTGAGCACGTACAATGCGTGAACATGCATGTGTATATGACTACTAAGTACAAATGTGTGTGCCAAGCCCACGCACATTCTATGAGTGTGCCTGTGCTGGGTACAGCCCAGTGTGGATGTATGTGCACTTGTGTGCATCCTGAGGCAGGCTGGGGTGGAGCCCACTGGTGTTTCGAATGGGCTCCCTCAGCCTCAAGGTCAAGGCCACCCCTGTCCTCTACTTCACAACCCACAGTGCTGTTCACTGCACAACTGAGCCCTCGTGCAATGGCCACACACCCTAGTGACAGAAAAGAATGTCAGCAGAGGGAATGTCATGTCGCTCAGGCCAGAGTAGAAACCCCCAGAACCAAGTAACCAGGACAAAGGAGCCTCACTGTACTGGTTAGCTTTAACTGTGTCCACCTGACTAGCTTGGGATGCACCACCTGGAGATTACTTGCATGCCTTTGGGTGTGTCTGTGTGGGTCCTGAGATCTGCCCCTGGGGACTGAGTCTGGCCCTCCCTCCTCTCAGGACCTGAGCGTTTTGCTCCACCCTGCCCTTCTGCCCTGCTGTCTCAGAGCCAGCCAGCCATGAACTATATCCTCTGAAACTAGGAGCCAAATAAACTTGCCTATGACAGTCAGTGATATCCTCAGAAAGTCCTAAGTGACTCTACTTAAAGGTAAAACCCAAGATCTCCAAAAGCTGTTTGTGGGGCTGGCTCAAGCCTCCCATAAAGAGCCTGTAGACCCTGTCCAGCCGAAAGCCCCTCTCAGCGTAGGCATCAGAGCCATTTACAATGACCGCTGAAGTCATCTGCAATTCCTTTGAGGTGGGGAAACAGCAAGGATATCTGTGATCACAGAATGCACAGCTCTGGGGGACAAGGGACAGCACAAATAAGGCACTCAAGCCCCCCCCCACACACACACACGGAGACCTCAGGTGAAATCAGGCTCCACACACCCCTTGGGAAGGGCCCCACGGACACCCAGGTGCTGTGGATCTGACAGGAGCACATAGGCAGGCACTCTTTGGTTTTACCAGATGTAGGTGAAAGCCCTCAGCAAAACTGGAGAACTGTGGTTGCATGCGCACACTCATGAGTGCACACACATACATACACTGAGCAGAAGAAATTAAAAATATTCAGGAAAAAATGCAGCTAAAATAGAAAAGGCCCATCTTGTGGTGACACGCTGTCTGCAGTCCCCACAGGAATGGTACTTCAGATAGAAGAGCCCAAGTCCACAGTCTGCTGGCAGTGTCACAGGGTGGGAGCACAGTGCATTTATCAGGGTGTTAATCACACCCACCCAAGCCCCCGAAGGTGCTGCCTAAAACAAAACCTCCAGGCAGGGGTTCCAGGAAATGATTAATAGAGCTGAAAAAATTCAATTCATTCTAACGGAATCCAGAAAAAAATCAAGGGCACTAAATTTCCCTTTCTAAGTATGCAGACAGAACATGAGCCAAGCGATTAGCCCAGCCCACTCATCATCCAGAGAAAGCACAGTCTGTGAGGGGCTCGGCTGCCACTGGGGACGCATGAACGCCAGGGCTGAGGACAGCAGGGAGCCTGGCATGCCACCTGCATGGCCCGCACTATCCCATTCACTAACATTTTAACACTAAGCATTCAAATTTGTAATAGCCTCAAGTAAAATGTTCACGACAAAGGGAACTGGCTGGGAAGACAGTGTACTAAAATTTGTGAGCTAAGCATTGTAAGAAAATAGACTGGAGCACAGGAGAAATGTCTTTTTCTTTTTTTTTTTTTAAGGCTCACTATGCAGTTTAGGCTGGCCTTGACTTTATGATCCTCCTGCCTCCGCCTCTTGAGGGCTGGGATTATGGGCTACTGCTGGAGGAATATCTTTTAATCATGCCATGAAAAAGTACAATCTCAAGATAAAATCATAGCTGTAGAAGTTTTTACACTCAGAGGAGACAAGACTAGGGCTGAAGAAGGAAGCCTTTAGTTAGAGGTAATGGTCGTGCCAAGCACCACTGTGGAAGGCAGAGGCACCTGATGCAAAGCCAGAGAAGCTGTGTACTCACTGCTGCAGGGCAGAACAGGCCACCCAGACCCGGCACGTACAGCACCAGACCGCTGTCCACGCACAGCCGGTCCCCATGCAGTGTGCAGACGTGGACGTGGAGTGGGATGACCTGAATACACAGGGCTGCTGAACATACAGCACCACTGGTCACGGTGAGCTGCCCAAGAGGGATCAGGGCACAGCCCGAGCAGAGCACTGCTCCTGATGGCCTTCTGCAAAGTGGCCCTGTGTGCCTTCAACCCAAGCCAGACTGAAGCTCACAAAGGCAGCACGTGGCCAGCTGCCGCACCGGACACCAGGGCCAGATTCCCCAGGGCACCAAGCCCCCTTCAGCATCTCTGCAGGGAAGAGGAAGGGTATGAGCACCAGGACTAGATCCCTCTCACACTCCTGCTCCCCAAACATGACCTTAGGAGGACGCTTGTGTCACTCCAGAGTGGTAGCATAACAGACTTGGCAATGCTGCAGAAGACAGTAGTGGGCAGGTGGCAAGACAGGAGGGTGGGACAGATGGCAAGACAGGTGGCTCACAGACCTGAGAGGATTCCAGCCCTGGGTAAGCCCAGCAACGAGTGAAGCCTGGCAGGCTCTGGGCTCAGTCTGCCCCCAGCAGCTGCACCTAGGATATGGACCCAACTTTGAACACCAGACCCCAAGATGAGCTTCCAGGTACAACCAGCCCCACACTCAGCAACAGAGAACCCAGCGTACCAGATGAGATGGTGGCCACACATAGGCTCCAGGGGGTCAGAGGATGGCAGGGTACCCAAGGTAGGACTTGGGCCTTGCTTTCCAATGAAGCCCAGGACTCTGCCCTCCAGTGAAGCTATGTGATGCCTCTGAGACATCCAAACCCTGCCAGCTGACCTTCAACCCCAACACAAGAACAGCAGCCCATGCTATGCCTGGCCATCAAGAAGACCTGACCATTGAGCAACAGCAGGCCCCCACGCCAGGACTACTCACAGCCACCATGTACTGACCTAGGCCCTCCTGTGGGTACCCACCCCTCTTCCTCCCCTCAGGGGCTGGGTGCCAAGGCCCAGCTGAGCTAGTGGTACTGTCACCATCCACTAGAAGACACTCATCTGGTCACAAGGGATGGTCCTGCTGTTTTGTTTACAGGCAGCCTCCATCTGCCCATCTTCTGCACTCTGCTCCAGGATGCAGCAGGGAAACTGGCAGGAGATGGTGGGCGGGGCCCTTCTCACTCTGGCCCGGGGCTGCTGTTGGGCCACAGATCTGCCTATTGACCGCTGCAGGGCTCACTGCCCCCAGGGTGACCAGCTCTGCTTACTGCAGCCTACTCAGCCCACTGTGCCTGAGAGAGTGGCAATCAAAGGTGGCAAGAGCTGAGCGAGGCCATCCTGGAACAGTGCTGCCACACTGAGGATGCCCAGGTGCTGCTCGCAGGGACAGGGACAGGCCTGCATGCAGGCCTCACACTTTGTACAGACCTTTCAGAACATTCACAGTAATGGGGACATGGGGCAGGGTAGTGTCATCAGGAGTGGCCACAGGGCACAGTCATCTGGGATGGGGTCTGTGTTTCAATCCTGCTGCAGATCTAGGATATCCCCTAAAGTGCACAAGTTCAGAGTCTGGGAGATGATTAGGTCATGGGGGACTCCTAGGACGCCTGGTCGCAAAGGTGGGCTGCAGGGGAAGGAGCCTGGAGGGTCATCTTCCTCCCTGGCTCCTCCCTCACTCTGCTTCCTGGCCACCGTTTGGGGAGCAACTCTCTCCTGCCCCAGCCCTTCCACTCTGCCCCTCAGCCATCCTGCTCCTGCCTTGGAGCCAGCTGACCAGGGACTGAATCCTCTAAAAACCATGAACCAAAATAAACCTTTCCTCAAGTTGTAGATGTCAGCCTCGGTGACCCAGGGGTGAGGAAGGCCCAGCTCCCATGTCTACAAAATGGCAGGGAAAACTGGGACTGCAGCCAACTTCAGCACCATGTTGATCCTGCCTCCTTAGTGTTCACAGTCTGGGGACCAACAGTGAGTTCCTCTCCTCCTCAGTACTCACCCTCTCAGGCATGGCTTCCGGCTGCTCAGAGGAGGAGCAACAGCAGGAGCTCAAGATGCTGGGCTGGCAAAGACCTAGCCTGCCCTCAGAGGCCAAGGAGGCAGGGCACCAGGACCGCCCTGCCCATCCGGCACACACACCTGTGGCAGGCGCTGCAGTGGGGCAGGGACATCCATGCAAGAGGAAGGCCACATCTCCTAGCTGAGCCCAGGGAGAGCAGCACCCAGCCACCCTGTACAGTCATTCTGGCCCAGTCATGAAACCTCATCCACAACGGAGAGGTTTCCATGTAGATTCTGAGGCATCATGAACCTCACTCAAGCTTTTATAACCAGAGCTTCCCAAAATGACATTTTATAAGACTAAGCTTAGGGCTAGCCAAATAGCTCAGCGGATTAAGGCACCTGCTTAGTCAGGCAGGGGCCAGGTTCGATTCCCCAGCCTGCTGTTCCGGCCCCTCCCCCCAATGGGCACACTAAAACGGTGATTGAGACTGGGCATGGTGGTGCGTGCCTATAATCCCTGCACTTGGGAGGCTGAAAAATAGGAAGGTCACTATGAGTCCAATCTATAGACCCTGTACTTAAAAAACAAGCTTGTGCAAAGCTGCTTCTTCAGAGGCAATCCTATGTCTCCACAGTTTCACAGATGGCCAAATTAGTACCCAGAGCAGCTTTAGATGTTAGGAAAAGTTTAAATACCCAATAAAAATAAACCCCTGCACCTGCTGTCTTGCCTGGTGCTCCTCCTCCAGCCGAAGACAGAAGCTGTCACCAGTGCTGAAGGGCAGGGGGGCCCGCAAGGCTCTGCAGGGCTCAAGATGCGAGGGGCCAGCTGAAGGGCAGGGGGGCCGCAAGGCTCTGCAGGGCTCAAGATGCGAGGGGCCAATCCCACACACAGAGAGGCTCCCAGGAGCCACATCCTGCCTGTGATAGGCAGACAGAGCCACTGCGAAAGAGACTGTGGAGAAGCCAGACCCTGGCCTGGATCCAGGCTGTTGGAGGCCCTGAGGATGAGCCCCTCTTCTCTGTTAGGACATTCTCCTTACTGAGGAGCAGGTGTAAGGAGCAGGCAGCATGGGCCTGCAACCCCCAGATGATGGCAGTGGCCTGGGCTGTAGTATTTGTTCTGCAATCCATCCCCAACCACCTAGCAAAGAACATTTCTTTTCTTCCTTTCTTTTATGACAGGTCTCACTAGCCCTTGCAAGCCACAGTCTTGTGACTTTGAACTCCTGGGCTCATGAGATCCTCTAGCATCAGCCTCCCAATTAGGACTAAAGGCACACATCTCTGTGCCTGTCTAGCCAGAGTTTCTAAAAGGAAAATGAATTTTTAAATAAAAGTCCCAAACAAGTACCATCTATACATATGACAGGAAAAACACTGCAGAAGACAATGCAGCAGCTGCAGTGAGGGACAGAGAAGTTGACGGAAGGGACCCTGGGCCAGTGAGATCCCAAGGGAAAAGTGTGCGGGATGAAACATACCCGAGTGTCCGGGGTCACTATAGTACTCAGCTTCAAACTTCCATGTTAAGTCTTTAAATTGCATTTTATAGCCGGGCATGGTGGCGCATGCCTGTAATCCCAGCACTCGGGAGGCTAAGGCGGGTGGATTGTTGTGAGTTCGAGACCAGCCTGAGCTACAAAGTGAGCTTAAGGCCAGCCTGAACTGCATAGTGAGACCCTGTCTCAAAAAGACAAAGAAAATAAAAAAAAAATTGCATTTTATTTAAAAAATTATTAAATAGCAAACTTGTGGTGACAAGAAATTCCATTCTCAGAGTGCTAACAAGGTACCCTGGATGCCACATTCTGTGGCACCCATGCTACCCATGACAAGGATGGCCCTGCTCTGCCTGATGGCATCTAGAGATCTGGGGCGGGACTGAGGCTCAGCTGCACACGTGGGAATCTGCTGTCTGTCATCACTCCTCCGTTAAAGACACACATGAGTGGAGCTTATTTCCTCAATCCAAGGATAAGTTAGAAGGTGCCAGTTCTGCCCATGGGCCTGGCTGCCCTGTCCCCTGCTTTACAAGTTTGGGCCACATGCTGGCATGGTGGCCGCTGGGGAAGATGGGAAAGTCAGGGTAAGGTGGGGTCATCACTCAGGGCAGCTGTGTGTCTGGGGGCAGGGATAATACACACTTCTGAACCTGCTCCCCTACGGGGCTCAGAAACCTGGTTGTTTGCTGCCTCCTCTTACACTGAGCCCAGAGCTAAGCCCCACTTCCGGGGCCACCCTCTCAGTCCCACTGCCCCAAGGCCACTCGCTGGGTGCCAGACTCAGGTCTGGGCATGGACAGCCCAGCAGCCCAGGTCAAGCAGCCCCTGCATCACTGTTTGAAGACAGCAAGCTCCCCTTTCTCCAGCAGCATCAGAAGGCAGTTTCACAGACTCCCAGAGCTCTGTCTGCTAAGCGTGCAGCCCGGGCTTGTGCGTTTGGGGCATGGGGCATCGCCGTGCTCTCACGCGACCTCATTCCACAGCATCTTACTGCCCGAGAGCAGCCCACACAGTCAGCAGCCTCCTGGAGAAGCCCGATCTGCTGGCTCCACTCACACGTTGGGCTTCCTCACTGAGCACCAGGCTTCTGAGCTTCCCCCGCACCACAGCAAGAATTCATGTACTGGAAGCTTAACCTCCACAGCTGTTAGTGGTATTTGAAGGTGGGGCCTTCGGAAGGTAATCGGGGTTTGATGAGGTCATGGCTGTGGGCCTTTATAAGAAAGGCCGCTTCTGTCTCCCCACAGATGTTCTCCCTATGCAGCACAAGGCCTCACTAGATGCCAAGAATGTGCTGGTGCCGTGCTCTGGAAATAAAAGAATCAAGTTTCTTTTCTTTATAAATAACCCAATCTCATGAACAGTATTATAGCAATAGAAAGTGGACTAGGACATGACATGAATCAGGACGTCATTCCTTTGTTGCTAAACAACATTCCACTCTCCAGGGATAGCACATTGTGTTGATTCATTCATCCATTGATAGGGATGTGGGTTGTTTCCTCCCTCTGCTATTATTAACAGAGCTGCAACAGACAAGCTTTTGTGTGGAAATGTGTTGTCAGTCCCTTGAGTACACATGCAGAAGTGGAATTTTCTTGGGTGTGGGGGCACATGCTTGTGATCCCATCACTCAGGTGGCTGAGGCAGGAGGATGCTGAGAGTTCCAGGCTGGCCTGCAATACATAGTAAGACCCTGTCTCAAAAAATAAAAAAATAAAGAAGCAGAATTGGTAGAGAGTCTACCAGGGAGTCTACACTGAACTTTCTGAGGAACTGCTGAGCTCTTTTCTAAGCAGGCTGCATCATTTTAACAATCACATAGCAAAAGGTGGCGAGCGAGGGTTGACTTCTCATTGTCCTCGTGAACACCTCTATTCTTTCTGCACTCCAGTGCTCACCGTGGGGGTCAAGCAGCGCCTGTGGGTGCCGACCGCTACCATGGAGCTGCCTGCAGGAGCCTGCCTAAGCAGGAGCTGAGCTATCTTGCCGGCCTCTTTTTATTTTATTTTATTTTTTTGGAGACAACAGGGCTCCATATAAAGCCCAGGCTGGCCTCAAATTCAGAGCTATCTCCCACCTCAGTCTCCTGAGTGCTAGGACTGTGGGCAAGTGCCACCCCCCAGGCCATGGCACCATGCAAGGCTGTGCAGCACACCGCTGGCACACTGGGCCCCAGCACATCTTCCTGTTGGACCTCTCTGACTACACCAGAAGCAGATAGGCACCAGGCTGGCCTGCATCCGTGAGGGGATGGTGTGGATCCTTCTGTGTGACGAAGAGTTCCAGGACCCACTCTGCACCAAAGTGACAGGTGAGAAGGAAGACGCTGTGAGCTGTGATGTGAATCCTTGTGACAGCCAGGGTTAGCTCCAGGTGCCTGCTTTACAAGGAGACAAACGGGCCAGAGGCCTCATCCCGAAGGGACCAAAGGACAATGGGAACAGTCTGAGGTCCATTTCTTTAATCTCCATCGATAGAACAGTAGTAGTTCCGGGTGAGGCGCATGCCTACAATCCTAGCACTCAGGAGGCTGAGGCAGGGGTAGCTCTGAATTTGAGCCCAGCCTGGGATTTATATGGAGCCCTGTAATCTCAAAAAAAAAAAAGAGGCTGGCAAGATAGCTCAGCTCCTGCTTAGGCAAGCTTAGGCAAAAAAAAAGAGAGAAAGAGACCGGCGAGGTAGCTCACCAGTCTAAAGCATCTGCTTAGGCAAGCTTAGGCAAGCCTAGGGACTGGGGTTTGATTCCTGGCCCAACATGTCATGCCAGCCCTGCCCCCAGTGCAGGCTGAGCCAGCCACACAAAAAAGAAAAAAAAAAAAAAAAAAAAAAAACAGAACTAGCATTTTTTAAAAAAACACAAAGAAGTATAAAGAAAATAAAACTATTCATAATTGTTGACACACAAAATGTTACCACTTGAGGCACTCCATGTGAGCCATTTTCTAGCATACAAGTCTGTACATCTTCTTAATTTTTTTATTTTTTTGGCAGAACCGGGGATAGAACTCAGGCCCTTGCGCTTTCCAGAGAAGCACTTATTGCACTGAGCCATCTCCCCAGCCCCTTAATTATTTAAAAAAATAAAAGTTCAAAGAGCTGGAATCAAGCCCAGAGCCCTGCACATGTGAGGCAAGTGCTCTGCCGGTAAGCCACGCCCCTGGCCCATGTATTTTTAATGACACTGAGCCACACTTCACAGTCGGATCTCAGCTGCTGCAGCACGGCCGCTATGCATGCACGTGTGCACGCGTGTGGTGATGGGTCAAGCTCAGGGCCTTGCACTCGCCAAGCCCAGCCCAGCCGGTGTGACTCTTCCACCAGGGCACCCATGCGGCTTTCAAAAGGAAGGTCTTGCCAGTGTTCTGCTTTACCAGCTGCACCTAACAACCAATAGGAATTTGCCATGCTTTCCTGCTGGCTTCCCCAGAATAAAGTCCTCATAGTGGAGTTACAAAGGGGAGCCTTGTCTCTTCTCACATGCAGTCAAAGCTGTGGCCCCAGAGGCACCACAATGCCCACCTCTCAGTGGTAGTCAGCTCAGCTTGTCAGCACCTGTGCTGGGCAGGGCCACTGGCTGGGTCTTGGGCTCTGCAGCCCATGTGCTGGTGGGCAGGTCCCCAGGGTGGCACCAGAGGGGCCAGTGGGGCAATCAGAGGTGGGGCTTAGTGAGGTGGCCTCAGGTTACTGGGGAGCCTCTTGAGGGATAGGTAACCTGGCTCCTCTCACTCCTCCTCTTACTTCCTGGGTGGCAGTGAGCAAGTTTCCTCTGCCATGATGCAGTGCCTCACCACAGCCCCAAGCAGGAGGGTTAATAATAGACAACAACTCCAATGCTCTGAGCCAAGCAAAACTTTTCTCTTTATATGTGAATTATCTCAGCCATTTTGTTACAGTGACACAAAGCTGATAAAAAGCAGAATTCTACCTATAAAAAAAAATCACTCTGGGAACCTAAAAGAGAGAGGACTTGATACAGTGAATTGGGGACAAGGCTGATGGGGGAGCTGAGAAGCCAAAAGAATAGCATTAGCAGGAAGTGGCCCAGGCTGTAGGAACAGAGGCAGGAAATGGTGCCACCAGAGAACCAGGGTTGATCAGGGACCCCCACAGCTGCTTCTGTGGGCAATGCCCAGGTAGTGGGAGAAAGACCCTGGCTTCACCCTCCCTACACCCCCACCTCCCACCAGGATCTCCTGATGGAGAAGTACAGCCAGTGTGGGGGGGTCAGAAGCACATGGCAAAGGTGCAGCACAGAGGGAGGGACAGCCAGCACCTCCGGGCATCCACAGCGCCCAGTGTCCCTCCATAGCCGCCGCGCTCCTAGTGCTCTTGCCTTCTTCCACTGTCTGTCCCTGCAGCTACCCTCAGCCTTCTTCCCATCTCAGCCCAAGTTTCGGCTGCTTCCTGGCTCAGAGGTCCTAGCATCCCTTGAAGCCACATGTGGGCTGAGGGCTGGCCAAGGGGTAGCAAGGCTACGCTCTAACATCACACGTGGACTCCTGCACCCCACTGCCCCCCTTTCCCTAGAATCTCATGGGAAGACTTACTTTCTCACAAAACAACAAAAAATGGGGAGCTCTTATATACCCCCAATATTCAGATGTCACAGGCCAGCACCCCTCGGTGACAATCTGTTTCTTTGGGAAGGGAAAGTCAGCATTTGTCTTTGTCAGTGGGGATTGAATATGCAAAGGGGAACTTTTCAGAGGGGCCTGCTGCTGTTGCAGGGGTTACATGTGTATTCTACTGGACATTGAACCCAAGGCCTCACACATGCCAGGCAAGTGCTCTGCCATGCATCTACAGCCCCGGCCCTTTTCGTTTGCTGCCCAGGCTGGCCTCCACCTCCCCTGGAGCCAAACTACGGCACACACTTCTACACATGGCTCAGAGGGGAGTTTCAGAGGGTCTCCCACAGCTGTGTACTGCCTTATGTTCCCAAACACAGGAGGGGTTCCTTCTCACCCCCAATCAAAGCAACCCTCACTGTGATTTTCCCCATGAGCAGGCCACCGTCACTTCCACCCCCACTTGCCCCTGCCCTTCCTCCTCCTCTTCTTCCTCCTCCTCCTCCCTGGCACTTGTGCCCCATAAGGATGAGCTTTCCACAGAGGCACAGACCTAGGCTCTCAACCCCACTGCTCAGGATCAAGGCTGGGAACCTACCATTTTCCCAAATCCAGTCTTGCCTGACAAAATCACCATCATGGAAAGGCCCAGTGCAGCTGAGGACATGCCAGGCCACCACACAGGACGCAGGAAGGAAACCCCAAGGAGACTGGGCCTGATAACTCAGGCTTGCCAAGCTCATGGCCAGAGCTGCTGCCATGGCAGAAGTGAAGGACAGGGCCTTGGAGGGCCCAGGGCCTTCCCAGGGAAAGCTAGAGAAGGCCTCAGGCACACAGCAGAGAATTGCTAAGCCAGCACAGGACCAAACCCCAGGCCTGAAGGGATCATCCTCTCCAGGCAGCCAAATCCCAGGGGACTGGTGGGGCAGGTGTCCTATGTTTTGGAATACTGAGAAGGCATGTTCACCAAGTGTCTCCTATGTTCCTGCTAAGAGAAGAATCTAAGGAAAGCAAAGCAGAAATTACTGACCAGCTAAAATATCCAAGTGTCCATTCTGGTAGGCAATCACAGGTCACCTAGCTCACACTTACTGTCTCAGAACTGCCCCAGAAGGAATTGAGGTTCTGGATGACAGCACAAAGCTCTTGACCAAGGGCTGCCACACAGCACAGCCAGACCCATGAGCAGGCGAAACGCTGGGGCTACTGCAGGAGCCCAGGGACAGTCACTGCCTGCCCTGTGTCTGAGGCTGCTGTGCCATACAGGATCCTGAGCGACGACCACCCCATTCTGTGCTGTCACCGCCAACCATGGTAGAGGACAAAGCACACATTTCCTCTATGTGCTGGCTGGACCTTTCCCACAGGGCTGCTCCCCATAAATCCCTTTCAAAGCCTGGGAATATATTCAAGGTACTGAGACACATAAAAACTAGCAATTATGACCATATTAAAACGGAACCAGCAAGAGAGGCACATTAAAAGCTTTCACAATGTCAGCTTCCCAATTAGCTCCTCAAGGTCATTCCTAAAAATGTTGACCCCCAAACACAATTACCTCATGGGAAAAAAATCCTACCAGCAAAGAAAAATGTCACAGAGCATCCACAGGACAGGGAAGGCCCCTGTGTCTGCTTGCAGTCTCTTTCTAGGCCCTCCTCCTGAACCACTGCCACACAGTATGGGAGAGGTACCCCAAGGGCATCACTGCTTTTGCTACCTTGTGGGTACATGAACTGTTGTCCCTCTGCCAAGCCACCCTGCCTTGGAGCCAGCTAATTATGGGCTAAAACCTCAAAAAACAATGAGCTAAATAAACCTTTCCCCCCTCCCCTTAATTTTGGGTGGCAGGTATTTTCCCGCAAAAATGAGAAAAGTGACTAAGACAGAAATTGGTACCAAGAGTGGGATCATGGCTGTAACTACACTTGCCATGTGGCTCAGAAGCCTTTGGGAATGGCTCATGGGAAGGGTCTGGAAAGGCTAAGAACTGCCAGCTGAAAAAGTAGCGCTGGAATGCTCAAGAAGTACTTGGTGGGAGGTTCTGGTGAGAGCTCAGAAGACCAGAAGGCCAACAGAAATCCTGCTCATAAAAACCCAGCTTGGGAAGTTTCTGCTGGGAGGGACTACAGTGGCTGCTGTACTCCAGATGCCTTGGCAGAAAGTCTCTGCATTTTGCATCCAGAGACTTTGCCTGAAACTGAGATTAGGGGCAGAGGACCAATTAATTTTGCAGAAGAAATTTCAAGGCAGTCTAATGCTGAGGCTATAGCATGGCTATGTTGGGGGCTTTTTAGTAAGATTTAATGGCTATGTTGGGGGCTTTTAGTAAGATTTATGCCAGGCATGGAGGCACACACCTATAATCCCAGCACCAAGAGGCTGAAGCAGGAGGATCATTGTGAGTTTGAGACCAGCCTAGGGTACAAAATAAGCTCGAGGCCAGCCTGAGCTGCAGAGCAAGACTTTAATCTGAAAAATAACAACAAAAACAAAAGCAATCTAGTGAGATTTATGTTGAGAATCAAGAACAAAGAGCCCAGGAGAACAACTTGAAACATTGTGAATTTGGTCATAAAGAAAGCTCCAGAGCCGGGCATGGTGGCATATGCCTGTAATCCCAGCACTCGGGAGGCTGAGGCAGGAGGATTGCTGTGAGTTCGAGACCAGCCTGAGCTACAAAGTGAGCTTAAGGCCAGCCTGAACTGCATAGTGAGACCCTGTCTCAAAAAGACAAAAAAAAAAAAAAAAAAAAAAAAAAAAAAAAAAAAAGAAAGCTCCAGTAGATCAGTGGATTGTGAGGATAGAGCAGAGGCAATCCTAATCACAGAGAACGAACAGGAGAATAGAAAGGCTGGCCTGAGGGCATCATAAGCAGCAGCAGGACCCCAGCCTTTGCAGCACAAAATTTCAAAAGTGAAGGACTATTCTGAGATGACAGCCCCAGAGCACCATATTCCAGATGATAGCTGAGAGAAACTGCTCCTCCAGATTTGGTTCAAGCACTTGACCCCTACTGCCAAGAAGAAAGGAAAAAAGCCCAGCTACTGCTCCAGCTGGCAGCAGACCCTGGCATCACCCATCTGGTAGATGCAGAACACAAAAATTGTGGGAACAGAAAGGCTTCCACCCAGATTTCAGATGAGGGCCTGGGAGGCCAGGCAATGAGCCCATGAGAGGTCAGTGCGCCCCTGGAAGGACAGTGCACCCCTGGAAGGACAGTGTGCCCCTGGGAGGACAGTGTACCCCTGGGAGAGCAGTGCACCCCTAGGAGGGCAGTACACAAAGCTGTGAGTAAGAAGTCAAAGGAGCAGGGGAGACCACATAAGTTTGGGGAAGCCAGGAACCTGGGTCATCTGAGGAAAACTGCAAGGATGGAGCAGAGCTGGCCCCAGAGAGCTGTGGGAACCAAAGCCATCAGCAGTGCCTTACGGGAAAAGCCACCTAAAACCTTTGGAACTCACAATACAGAATACCCAGGATGCCAGAAGTAGAACTGTGGGACTTAATGTTTGCCAGGCTGGATTTTGGCCTTCTTTGGTCCATTCCTCTGTATCCTTGTCTGTAATGAAAATGCCTGTCTTGTGCCACTGAATGGAGTTGTTTAGCTTTCCTTTCAGTCTGTACAAAGGCTCATGGCTAAGAGTTTGCCTTAATTCTCAGAGGAGACTTGGGACTTGTACTTTTCAACAATGCTGAATCTATTAGGACCTCAGAAGCTCTTGGGGATGGACTAAACGCTTCTTTTGCATCGAGATGTACATGAGTCTTGGGGGGGAGGGGTGGAATGTGATGGGCTATGGCTTGTGTTTAGATCCCCTCCCCCCATGCAGTCTAGGTAGAGCTTTTCCAGGAATGGACGAGCTAGAGTGTGTGACACTGAGACTGATTCATGGGCAGCGCTGGGCTCAAGGACACTAGGATCAGGGGTGTGAGTGCTATCCACCCTAAGCAGCCTGGATAGGGTATGAGGGGCAGAAGGACACTGTCAAGCTCTCTAGCTGCTTTTGCTGTCACTCCCTGTGATGAACTGTGTTTTCTACTTTATGATGCCCGTCTGCCTGTGCCACCCTACCCTGGAGCCAGTCAACCTCTACAAACTGTGAGCTAAGTAAAACTTTCCCTTTAACTGTGGCTATCAGGTATTTTGCCTCAGCAATCAAAATAGTAAAAAAAAAAAAAAAAAAAAAGCCCTTGATCCATCCAGCGGTCACTTCTGGCTCATGAGATTCTTAGAGGAAGGAACGTGGTTAGGAGAATGATGGCAGCAGGCACTGGCCTCCGCGGTGACGGCACTTAAGAGGAGGGCCTCAGAGCTCCACTGCCCAGGGCTCAGCCCAAGACAGCTACACAAGACGGAGACAGGACAGGGCCAACAAAGCACGGTCATCTCGGCCGCTTCACCTCACCATTTAGAACAGGACTCATCCTTTTAAAATATGCACTGATGGTGAAGACTCCTGCCCACAGGTGGGACGTGGGCTGAGGCACACTGGGCACCCCGCTGCCATAGTTGTCCCTTGTTTTCATTTGTACTGTAAAGAGCCTTAGAGGCAGCCAAGTCCCTCTGCACCCACATCCTCTCCTCCCACCATACTGTCACCACCTCCTCAAGCCGTGGCTCCCGCCCCTGGACTCACCCTGTCCTCCCACAAGTAGTCCCTGTGGCCAGAACTGCCCCACCCCAGCCCCGGCCAGCCATCTGTGCCCACACCAGCCAGAAGCTGCTCTGGCCTCTGGATGTGGTGTGTCTGGGCTGACCTGGCTCAGGCTGCCTGAGGTCCCCAGTCAGGCATGTGCACAGACCAACTGCTTGGCCTTTCCTGGGCCTCAGTGTCCCACATGGGGAGGCCGCGGCCTGAGGGTAACAAAGCAGGAGAGGACCTGGGATCCCAGAGGAGGGATCTGGCTGCCTCGAAGGTTCTGTACAGTAAAAATGAAAACCAGTGGCAGACTGTGGCCACTCAGCCTCGGGTGGCCTGGTGCCCTCCTGTGTCCAGCCCTGGCCCTCTGCCCCATCACCCCACCTTGCCCTCTTTCTAGATCGGGTTTTCACAGTTCTACATCTTCCACACAGGTGGTGCTCTGGGTTTCCTGCAGCCCACATGCAGGTGTGCCCACCAGCTCCACACAGGGTGCACAGGCCTCTGTCTTCACAAGGACCTCAAGCAAGACTGTGCTGAACTGGGTGGGAGGGGGTGATCCAGAGCCACATGCAGAGTCCCTAGATAGGGATGAGTGAGCACGCAGTGCTTTCTGGCCAACAGGGGGAGTGAGCTGGCAGCAGGCCACCAGGTCCTCTACCCAGCGCCTGGTGCTCTGCAGCACTCCCACTTCCAAGGGGCTTTGAGGCTGCTTTGCTACCCTGAGACTGGGTCCCCCATACAGGCACTGAGGCCCAGGAAAGGCCAGGCAGTCAGTCTGTGCACACACACTGTGCAGGACCTCAGGCAGCCTGAGGCAGGCCACCTCCAGAGGCCAGAGCAGCCCCTGGCTGGAGTGGACACAGTCGGCCAGGGCCGTGATGGAGCAGTTCTGGCCACAGGGGCTAATTTCTCTCTTTTTTTTTTTTTTTTTTTTTTTTTTTTTTTTTTTTTTTTTTTTTTTTTTTTCTTTTTGAGACAGGGTCTCATTATGCAGTTCAGGTGGGCCTTCTTTCTTTTTTGTTTGGAGGTTCCAGCAGGGGAGCGCAGCTACTTGTCTACCCTTGATCGAGGAATGGTGCAGCTTTGGGAGGGATGTACATGGATCATTGAGGGAGGAAAGGGACACCCACCCACCCAGCCAGATCAGCCGAATCAACCCTGGCGATTGATGGGGTGACAGATGTCACAGTCAGATCGCCCTCACATCCTTTCTTTCTTTTTTGTACTGGAACCTGAACTTAGGATTTCATGCTTGCCAGGCAGGTGCTATTCTACTGAGCTACATCCTCAGCAAACATTTTTAAACTTTTTCTCTTATTTTTTTTTCCCACTGGGACTATTTGTGGAAGGACAGGGTGAGTTCAGGAGCAGCAGCCACGCTCTGGAAGGCTCAGTGTGGGAGGAGAGGACCTGGGTGCCCAGTGGAAGGACTCAACTGCCTCTCAAAGGTGAAAAGGCAAGGTGGATATGGTGTCACACGTCTGTAATCCCAGTACTCTGGGAGGCTGAAACAGGATCCTAAATTTGAGTCCAGCCTGGGCCATTTAGGAAGACACTGGTTCAAAACAAAACATAAAAATGGGCTAGCAATGTATCCCAGGAGAAAGGCCCTCAGTTCAACCCCAGCACCAGAAAACAGCAAAAGAGGAGACCAAGAAGCACCTTTTCTATTCACCTCAGCTGTCTGTGAGCACCCACAGCCACTGCAAAGGGCTTTGGTCCCAGGACCCCAGGGACTCCACACTCCCACAGCCAAGGGCAGGCCTCACAAGTTTTCTCCCAGCCTGCTGCATATGCCTGGCTCCTCCTCCCTGATCCGCCAGCATCCTCCTGTCCAGCAGTTCAGGTCCCCTGCTGCTCTGAGCAGCTACAGTATTTCTGTGCCAGACTGCTAAGAACTCAAACTCAAAGCCTAAACCAGTTCCTGTGGTCAGCGCAGCTCTGCGGGAAGGCAACCTCCCAGCTCAGGCTCAAAGGGGCCGGGGCTAGGCCTGGGCCAAGTTCCGCCCTCCCCTGGGAAACCGGCTGGATGGCTTCTGAGCTCTGGGGTGGCTAGGGGATCAGTCCCCAGGGCAAGGTCTGAGGTACCCCGTGCGCTCCTGAGTCACTCTGCCTTCTGCCACCTCTGCAGGGATGAGCCGAGCCCAGGCCAGGCCCACCCAGGCCCTCTATGAGAGCTCGCTGCCACCCTGGCCAGCTGCTCGCCCCCGGGGGCTGCCTCATTGGCCCCTTGTTCAGGCAAGAGTGATGTTTCTTCGAGTTTGTCCACATCTTAGTGGAGACAGTGATCCTCCCACAACAATTCGGTTTCTCCAGCGATTCCTGACTTGATTGTTGATGAAGAAACAGCACTCACCCTCAGTGTGGGAGATGTATTTTCTCTTCACAACACATGATGCAGAGCTTTAATGGGTTCCTGCACCTGTGGCCAGTCAGGCTCCCCCACAGTGCGGTGCAGGGATGTGGCAACCAGCCTCATTTGATGGGGGGTCAACTGAGGCACGGAACCGCCACACTGTGGATGGGGGCAGGGGGCACTGGGGGCTTCTGGTCAGGCGCAGCCCAGCTCCCAGCCCCACCGCACCTTCAAGCACGCTGATGAGCTGCTGCACAAACTCAATCGACAGCTCTCTTGTCCCCTCCATGCTCCCTGCAGCTCCTCAGGGGGTGGCAGCTACAAGGCCCGGGCAGGGCAGAATGAGATGGCATGTTTAGAAGGCCCAAGTACTCATTTGGGGTGATGAAAACGTTTTAGAACCAGAGGGGCTGTTCCGCACTCACTGTGTTAGGTGCCACCAAACTGCAGATTTGGAACAACCCAAATGCCTATCCACTGATGAATGGATAAAAAAAGTTTAAAAAAAAAAAACTATAGAGTACACCTCAGCCATAAAGAAGGATAAATTTGAGACTTTTATAGCTAACTGGATGGACACGGAGACCATACTTTTAAGTGAAATAAAACACACCTATGTGCACATATCACATTGTCTCTCTGGTGTGAAAAATTGAAAGTGTAAATAAGAACCAAAATGAATAATAGACATTATAAAATAAAAAGTCATTGTTCAAAAGAAATGGAGAATTTGGAGGTGGAAGAGAAAGAAAAAAGGAAAAATGGAGACAAAGCTTTATAAATGAGGAGGAGAGGAGGGGATGACAAGTGGGGAATGGGATGGGAAAAAAGGACAAACTAAGATATGTTGTGTGCAAGTGCAAATTCCCTATGATAAATGTGATCATCATGCATATATAAACTATACCAATAAATGTCATTTTTTAAAAAAAATTCAAATTAAAGAAAAAAGATGGTCAGTTCTGGGGCCGGGACGTGACTCGGTGGCAGCATGCTTGTCCTGCATGCACAGGGCCTTGGGGTCCATGTCCAGTGCTCAAAAATAAAATGTGTACCTCTATGTAATTTTATGACTACATTATTAAATTTAATAATATTAAAAATACCCTAGGGAAAACAGCAGGTCCCTGGGGTGAGGCAGCAGCCTCGTGGGAGCCTGGCGGCGCCCAGGCCTGTCTCCAGGTGAGAAGCACACTGAATAACCCTTTCCAGCCACAGACAGGTCCCTACGGCTAAATATATTCCATATTCAAAACAAAAATATAAAACAAGCAGGAGTCTCCCAAAAGTACATCACTCAGCAGGGGAGACAGCTCAGTGACATAAGTGCCTGCCTTGCAAGCACAGGGTCCTGAGTTTGATCCCCAGTGCTGAAAAATAAAGACTGTTCCTGTTATGGTAATTTTCTTTCATCCACCCTCACCACACCTGTAATTAGCATCTGTGGTCCTAGGGATTAAGCCAAGAGCCTGCACACTGGGCCACATCCCCAGCCCTTTTGACAACCTAGTCATGAAGGTGCCAGGCTGGGGTCAAACTTGCAATCCCCTGCCTTGGCTGACCACAGTGCCGATTCCAGGAGTGAGAAGAGAAAAGAGGCCTTTCAAATCCAGTGTTTACTAGGAGGTTGGAAGAGCACAGCATCCTTCATGGTGAATGAAAATCAATGTAGGGACCACATAAAACTATCCTGCTGCGAATTACTGACTCATGCGCCAACAATTGCTAATACAACTCAACTCTGAAGCCCACAGTGCTTCATTTTTATCCTTTCTTTTCCTTTTCTTTGATTCTTCACCTAACTCAAAGAAAAAGCTATCAAAGGAGACAGCAGGTTTCCCCTAATTCCTTTGTCAGCCCCACATCCCAACTCATCCCAGACCCAGTATTTACTCTGATACTACTTGAGAAGCTCAGCTGTGGCCAAGTGAGTTGACTGGGAATCTCACATGTACACTACAGCTGCAAGGAATTCCCAAACTGTGGGTAAAGTTCACATCTTGAGTCCATCCTCCCATTTGGAGAGGAAGCATTTGTAACTGTCCAAGTGCAGGCAAACCAGAAGCTCTTTTGCTCGCTATGGGAGGAAGCAAGTCCCCAGAGCTCCTCTCCTTCAGAGGGCTGCAGCTGTGGGCTGGCACTGTTTTCAGATGCTGACTTCCCCTTTGGGGAGTCTGAGGTCCCAGGGCTAGAGGGGTTGGAGGTGCAGGGGGGGGGGGCTTGGGCATTGTCACCTTTTCTTCCTCTGCTTGAAATGCTAATTATAGCTCAACTCAGCTCCCTGAAAGCTTGTTTTATGTGCACATGGAAAAGTCCTGGGCTAGGGATTCCCTGGGAGGCCACACAGGCCTGAGACCTCCACTGACACAAAAAGCAGTTAGTCTTGAGCATGCACAGCCCGGAGAGCTGCCCCCATCGCACAGTGTAGTTGTCACCTTATGTCGCCCTAAATATATTTTTGCTTGTTTTAGGTTGTTTTGCTGAAGCGAGCACTATTTTTGCTTGTTTTTAACTCTATAAAAAGGATGTCATGCATATGTGGTATTTTGAGACCCATTTTCCACTCATCACAACAGTGCTGACCTTCTCTGGAATGGTTGTCACAGGACAGCCCCATTGTGGACACCACAGTACCCAGGTCACACCCCCAAGGATGCTGGGCACTCTGGGTTCTTCCTGCTGTGAGCAACGCTTTGCAAACATGGCTGTGCCATGCTGTCACTCGCCAGCTGCAGGTAGTGACAGTTCCCACGCTCCTCTAACATCCCCACAGTCTCAGTCTTGTCCCATACCCTGTCACAGGACAGACAGCATCCCTGTGTGGACCCCCTGGTCTGGGCTGACATCAGGCTGGCTTCCTGAGCTCTGGAAGAATAGTTCCCTGCCTCTCCAACTTCTGGGGCCATGGCTCCGCCTCCAGGCTTCCTCCCCTCCAAGGCCGTGGAGACCCTGCCTCTCCTGCCACCACTGCCCCGTTCCTGGCTCCTGCTCCCACACTGTGGGCCTGAACCCAGATAATAGGGAAACCTTGTCATGGCTCCCTAGGGTTGCTGAGTTCATGCTGCAGTATGTAACCATCACCTGCCTCACGCTGCTTGTGCACAACTCAGCTTCATCCTATTCTACCCCCACGCCTTCTTCCATCTCTCAGTCTCCTTCCCTTTTATGAAAAATGTACCATATATATATATATATATATATGTATGGTTCCTCATATGAAAGAAGCCAAGTGATATTTACACTCATGCTCTGACTTCCTTCGCTTAACATTACGGTCTCAAGATGCGTCCATTTCCCTACAAATGACTCAAGCTTGTCCTTCGTGGCTGAGTGGTGTTACATGGTGTGTGAACGCTGCAGCTGCTTTATCAATTCCTGTTCATGGACATACAGGGTACTTCCAAGACTCAGCTCCTATTAGCACGGCCAAGCGTGGATCCCTGCAGCACAGTGTGTCTAACTCTCAGGAAGGCAGAAAGGGAAGGGTGGGGCAAGAAAACTCACCCTGTCGATAGCAAGCAATCAGCAACTGCCATGCTGGCTACAGCCTTGCCTCCACCTTGCCACACAGTGCAATGGATGCACTGGCTCTGGGGACCACAACGCAAGTAACACAGGGCCGTTATGATAGCTGGTGCAGGTGACACAGCTGCATCACCTGTCCGTGCCCAGTAGCCAGCACTGTGGTCTGAGAGTCACATGCTCTGCAGGCCTGGACCCAAGGCTTTGTCCAGCCAGGGATGGGCCACAGCCCTGGGCCCTGGTGTTGCCCTGGTGTTGCTCCACATAGAGTACAAGCTGGGGGTTCAACTGGCTCCAGCTCCATGCCCAGCAGGCCCTAAACATCCACACAGGCAGCTCTGAGGCAGAGCCCCAGCCAGGGCTGCGTGTCTGTCATGGGACGCTGCAGTACATGAGCAGGCGCCCTCCTCTGCACCTTGCAGAGCTCAGAGGCAGAGGTGTCCTGCAGGAACATGGTGCTGGAAGGCAGCATGGTCTTCTGCCAGACCGGGGCCTAGATCCATGAGCGGCACAGGGCCCATGCTCACAGGAGACTGGTGGAGGCAATTATCATGCTCCGTGCCAGGGGCAGGGGCAGTGCCCCCCTTGGCCAGGAGAAGCCTGGCCTTCTTCCAAGAAATAGAATGAAAGCCAGGTGTGGGGGCACATCTATAACCCCAGCATTCTGGGAGGCTGAAGCAGGAGAGTCACAAGTTTGGTCCTAGCCTGGGCAACCTAGCAATATTTTACTCAAAATTTTAAAATAAAATTTAAAAAAGCTAGGGATGTGGCTCAGTCTGAAGGCCCTGGGTTCAATCTTCAGTACCATTAAAAGAAAGGAGGAAGGAAGGAAGGAAGGAAGGAAGGAAGGAAGGAAGGAAGGAAGGAAGGAAGGAAGGAAGGAAGGCAGATAACTCAGCAGATTAAAGCTCCTGTTTAGGCAGACACAGGGACCAGGGTTCGATTCATTGTGTGCTATGCCAGCCCTGCCCCTGGGGCACACTGAGATGGCAATTGAGATTGGGGGGGGTGGTGCCCATCTGTAATACCCAGCACTTGGGAGGGTCACTATGAGTCTGATCTGTGTAGTGAGGCCCTGTAGGCCCTGTACCAGATACAGTAGAAAGAGAGAGAGAGAGAGAAGGAAGGAGAGGGAGGAAGAGGGGTGAAGTGGTGTGGAGCCCACATGTGGGAACCCTCCCTGCAGGACTGGAGAGGTGAGGCCATTCTCTGACCACTGTGGAATCTCCCAGTCCCCTTGAACCTTGTCTGGCTGCACGCCACTGCCTCCATTCCTGCATGAAGCTTCCCATTGCTTTCACAGAATGAAATGCACTCCACACTCAGGAGCCAACTGCAACTCAAGTTCAAAGTGCTCTTTATTCCAGACCATAAAGACTCATGAGAGAGGAGCTCAGACATAATACCTAATGTCTCATGAAAATTACTTACCCACGAGGCATATTGTGCAAGAGCCAGCGACCCATGCAGCAAGCAGCTGCCCTTCACCTGTGCTCATGTAGTGCCTCCTCTGAGGAAAGCCCCTTCACAGGGCCCAAGGGCTGAGCAGGTCTCCCCAGCACAGGTGGGGTGCATGCCTGGCTCCTGCTTTGCACAGCCAGCCATCACACAAGCCACACTGGACGCCAGCACAACCAGCGAGAAACGCAGCCCAAGGTCCCAGAACTGGGGGTTGTCAGCAGGCCACAGCCTAAGAACAGTCTTCATAACAGATTATTCTGCGCTGCTATAGCCTATGCAGGACAGTCCATGACCACAGCCATTTCTAAACACACAGCTGAGCAGTGTCAAGTGCATCCACACTGCGGTGCAATTGTCACCACTGTCATCTTTGGACCTTAATACCTTGTCATGCTGAAGCTCTGTCCCATGCAATTCTGGCTCCTGTCTCCCTCCTAGCCCTGGCCACAGCTGCGCCAACTATTTCTATGGCTGTGGTGATGCTCTAGGATCTTGAAGACGAGGAGACTACAGTTCGTGTCCTTTTGAGCCCGGCTTAGCTCACTTGGCACAATGGCATCTCCCAGGTTTACCCATGCAGTCCACAGGTCCGTCTCCTTCCTTCTTGGGGCTGAGCAATATTCCATGGTGTGCACATCCATCCACTGCTGTTCCCACAGTGGGGTCAAAACTGCAGCAAATGTGGGATGCTCCTGGGACCTCAGGAAGAAAGTCCTGAGGAGTACCTTGCTAGTGGTGCACAATGATGGGCCAGCGGAGCTCACCTGCTTCCCAGAGACTGAGAGAGTGGGAAGGATGGGTAGGAGGAAGGAGAGGCATGCCTGATGTCCCCACATAGAGTGGGCAGCATGCCAACAAGCCCAGTACCAGGGCAGGCTCAGGGCTGCGGACACAGCATGAGGGATGTCAAGGCGGAGAGCCTCAGATCTGCTGCTATGGGCAGAAATGCTTGAGGCCAGAGCCACAGCACAGGACATATACATGCACAGGACAGGGACAGAGGACACTGGACACAGGAGGACAGTCAGAAAGGAAATAGGAGAGAAGAAAAGGGATCCAAGACACAAAAGCAACAGGTGACCAGCAGATGTGACCACCATCATGAAGGCAGGGGAGCAGCATGAACAAAGGAAGTACCAGGAAAGTGAGGTGGGGACAGCTGGCTCTAGGGAACTCAGAGGCTTAGAGACAGGACAGGCATGGTGGGTCTCACCTCCAAGGCCATCACCAGGAAGACCAGGAGAGACCAGCACCGAAAGCAGGGAGAAAGAGCGAGCAAACTCAGGCACAGGCAGAGGGAGGGGGTGGTGCGCAGAAGAGAGATCCATGGGCCCTGCGGTCAGGCCTGTGCACAGGGTGGGTGAAGCAGGACCCACAGTCACACAAAGACCTGCCCTGTGGGCTCAGCTCTGGACTTCCACCCACAGGGCACCTCAACTCCCCTTCACAGCTCCAGGGACTTGCTTGGAGCAGGAGCATAGGCTGAGTCCGTGCTGGGGGTATCTGGGGTTCCTGGCTCTCCTAATACTGTGTGGCAACACCAGTGCTGATGCTGGCAGGCAGTGGCCCCTGGGTAGAGCATGGGGCCCACAGAGCCTGGCCTCTACCATCTTCCCACAACAGCCCAGGACCCTCTGGCAGGAGCAGAGCCACAAAAGGTCAGTGATGTCAACATCACCAAGGCCAGTGTCATAAACACAGAGGCTCCTTCCCCTGGGCTCTGGAACCAGCGCAGGATGGGTCTCCTCCTGCCCCGGTGCCTCTTCTCACAGTGACCCCACCCTGCTACAGTGGGGCTGGCCTGTGACCACTTAGCCTCAGCCACCTGGGCAGTCACCCTGCGGTCACACTGGATAGGCCATCCACCTAGGGGCTCTGGGGACATGGCTGGTCCCCAGCATACTCCTTCACTACGTCCTGTCACACACAGGACTCCCTAGGATAGTCAGCGGCATTAGCCAGCTCTTGACCTTGCCCAAGCTTAGAAGGGTCCCCTCAGTCTTCTGTCACATGCACGCAGAAGGCCCAACAGCATCAGGATGGGCATCAGTCTGGAGGTGGGGACAGGGGAAGGAGCATGGCAGTAACTACGAGGGCCCAGGACACATGGCAACATGCACCCGTGTTCACCTTTTTTTTTTTTTTTTTTTTTGTCTTTTTGAGACAGGGTCTTACTATGCAGTTCAGGCTGGCCTTAAGCTCACTTTGTAGCTCAAGCTGGTCTCTAACTCACAACAATCCTCCTGCCTCAGCCTCCCGAGTGCTGGGATTACAGGCATGCGCCACCACGCCCGGCTCGCCAGCAGGCCTTTTGAGCTGTCCACTTCACACACATGCAGCTCATCACACTCCACACACCCCTCAACAAAGTTGTTTAAAGGTTAGTTTTTGCCAGGTGTGGTGGCACATACCCACAGTCACAGCACTCAACAAGCTGATGCAGGAGGACCGCCTCAAGCTGGAGGCCGGATAGGGCCAGATGATGAGTTCAAGACCAGCCTGACACTCACAAAAATAAAGGTTAGTTTTTGTTTTATCTTGTTTGCAATAGGAGAGATTGAGACACAGGCCTGATATGTGCTATGCACTTGCTCTACCACTGCACTCACTCCCCAGTCCCTTTTAAATTTTATTTTGAAATAAGATCTCAATCACCAATGCTGCCCTTGAACCTGCAAACTTTCTGTTTCAGTCCCTTGAATAGTTGAGTTTACAGATGTGGGGCCCTTTTAACTAATACTGGGTTTTTTCTGTTTCTTGGTTTTGTTTTGTTTAAGACAGGGTCTCACCATGCAGCCCCAGGATGGCTCTGAACTCATAGCAATCCTCCTGCCTCAGCCTCCCGACCTAACCTGGCAAGACACATGGTTATGTTTTTAAATGTGAGTGTCGATGTACCTGCACCTGCCCAAGAGAACACAGCAGGACCCAGGTGCCCCTTACCCTGCCTGCTTCCCTCTATGACAAAATCTTGCACAATCGCTGTCTCACCACCCTCCCCATGCAGGTGTGCACAGGTCACTCCTGGCCACCTGTCACACTGTATCAGACCCACGCTGCCACCACAGGCAAGGGCAGAGGCCTTGTCACCACCGCCAGGGTCATCATCTGTGGCTTTCTATCTATAACTGCTTTTCAACTGGAGTGGAGCACATACCTCACAGACTTCACCGTGGGGACTATTTCTCAGAGAGTGGTTTAGTGGTGCAAGGATGAGGCCCATGGCATCTCAGTAAAGCTGTCTAGGATGGTGGCCCTGGATTTTTTCTGCTTACTGTCTGTTTGTTGGTTAACTGCACTGGAGGCATAGTGCTAAGCACCTGCATGGCTCTGAGCCCTATTACTAAGACCCGGGTGCTGTGGACAGGCATGGCTGCTCTGCCTCATAGTCTTCAGTGGCTCTGCAGGATCAGGCCAGCAGGGTGGCTGTCCCCAGCCAAACACCTGGAAGTAACTCATATGTCACACCTGCAGGGCATTTGAGACACACCTGGGTCCACCTGTGGGAGCTACTGGGGAGAGGCCTGGCACATAGGCCTCACCCCTAGCCACGACACCCTAGGAAGCCAGCCTGCCACTCATTTCCTGCCCTGAACCACACTCCTCCCAAGTCTGAGAAAGTCCCTGTGAGATGAGCCTTACAGTACTATTACCCATTTCATGTTTGCTGAGAAAATTATCCTAGTGTGTACCAGGGATTCTGAAATGACAGGGGCTGGAGTCACTCCCTCTGTGCCATCTCTGTGGTGGATATGGAGGTACCTCTATATGTGCATTTACAGCCCCTGGGGGCAGCACCTTACAGCAGCAGCAGTGAAGGCCCCTAGGGTCAGCTGCTCTGGCAACGCCGGGGCCAGGGTCTGCCCTCTGCCAGGCTGCATGGGGTGCTGACCCCCACCACTGAGCACGACCCCATCACCATGGCTCACACCTCTGACACAGCCATAAAACCCTCGATAGGCCAGAACACACACACCCAGGACAGATGGCCAGGGCAACACCAGCATCTGAACCTCTGAGCCAGTGCAAGTGAGGAGAAGCCCTCTGAGCTCCATGGCTGGTTGGAAAGACAACTGTATAGGGACACAGCAGAGGTGGAATGTGGGGAACAGTAGCATCATGAACAAAACGACCAGAAGAGACATTAAAAACCCAAGTTACAGGCTGGGGCTTCCACCACACATGCTGGTGACCTGCAGCCATCACCTCTCCTCATGCAAAAAAACCACAGTAGTCTGAGGGGGCCATCCCTGCAGGGGCCACTCAGGGCATCTCAGGCACCCTCAGGAACAGGGTTCATTCCACTGCAGTCTCCCTCAGAGGGTGGGGGTAAAGAAGTGGATGGTGGCTGAGGCAGCCAGTAAGGGGAGTGCTGTCACAGGGGCTAGGCCACCTCCTGCCCTCATAGTTTCTTGAGTATCTGGTGCCCATGACTCGGCCCAGATCCCAGCCACCCCTCTGTGACACATGCCCCTGTGGCCTCCCTGGCAACCCTCAGGAGCACACAGTGCAGCAGCTCTGTCTCCCCACGGCAACCTACCCATGCCGTGAGCCCTCCCAGGGTACCAAGGGCAAGACCTTCAGAGGCCACAGGAGCCCAGCCTGGCCTGTCCCTAGGGCTACATAGGGAAGGCTCACACACTGGCTCTCTGGGGACTCCCAGAGCCACAGATTCTGCCTTGGCGTGCCCGTTACCGGGAAAGCCACCCACAGCATACCTTCTGGCATTGATGTGTGCCCAGTCAGTGATGAAGCAGAGCACCCATAAGCAGGGTACAAAGGGGACTTGGCCCCAACTGGAGCACTGCCAGTCCCACCATCTGATTCCAGGCCTCTGGGTTGATCAGAGCCCCAGCCAGCTTCAAGGTAAAGCTGCTCCTCCTGGGCTGGGCCCAGCTAGAAGAGAGTGGAATTGCAGTACTTCGCACATGGTGCTCCAGAGCCAGTTGACAATAAGCCCACAGACAAGACGGCCACCCCGACCAAGGCTGGGTGTGGACCCCCAAAGCTGGTTCCAAGGTCACCAAGCCTAAGCCCTGTGTAGTCTCAGCCCCGCCCTCATGAAGATTGCTTTGCCCAATCAGTGCTCATTTCCTAAAGCTGAACTACAAGCCTGAACTTATCAAGACCATGCACCTGAAGATGTCCCAGGGCTCTGAAATCCTCCAGAGTCACTTTCAAGAGTTCTGTTGGGTGCAGTATGGCCACTGAGAGCTGGATGTGACCATCTCCCTCCAGCAGCCTGGCATGCAGGGCTTGAGGTGTGGGGAAGAGCCAAAGGCTTTGGAATTCACCCCTAATTTGTACGGTGCTCAATAGTCAGTACAGCAGGCACTTCCTGAGCGCTCCCAAGCATTGCCTTCTCCTTCAAGAAGCCAAGATAAGGACAGAGAACATCAGCAGGAAACCTCAATAGGGCCAGGGAGACATCAGTAGGAAACCTCAACAGGGCCAGGGAGACGGAACCCAGGTCTCCCATTACCAATGGTTGTGTTCCTCAGTGGCTTCGAGTGTTGCTAGCAGACATCCCAAGCACTCTCCCTCTAGATCCCTGGGAGCAGCCCCATTGAAGAGACAGAAAGGCAGGGCCACCCTGCCCAGTCAGAGGCCACCAAGGGGGGTGAGGCCCAAGGCCTAGGGGCTATGAGGCCTGCGTGCCCCTCCTGCTCCTTCCCCGTGCTCCTTCAACATTGCCCTGTGGGCTGACCTCTTCAGAGCTGCCAGGATACTGAGGCCACAGCAGGGGCCACAACAGACCATGCATGGGGAAACACAACCTCACCCTGGGCCCTGCACACCATGGAATTGCCCTCTGGCCCCTGACATTCACACACTCTGGCTCTGGAGAATCAGCCTCCTCCTCCTGCCACTGCAGGAGCCACCTCGTGAGCATCTTCTGCCATGGCACACAGCTGAGTTCTTACGCCCTGTCCCTGCCCTTGTCCGGGTGTGCTTGCTCTCCTGGCATTTCCTGCAGCGCTGAAGATCTACATGCACTGTGATTTTGCTTTGCTGCCCTCTCCCTCCTCGTGGCTCCGCCTAGACCAATGTCACCGCTAGATTCTCTTTCCACCCTTCCCTTTGAAGTCACTCATCCTGCATCTCATCCCAGCTTTGCCTTCTGTTAATTTACATGCTGCACTTAAGCTCCAAAATTACCCACATACCAAACCACAAGAAGCTCAGACCAGCAGTTCCTCTGTGCATCTCCCCAGAATTCCCATCCTGTGCCCCCAGGCTGCTCCAGGACACCATAGGCCCCCTCTGAGTAGCAAGCAGTGGCTGCTCTCCTGCCAGTCAGGCTCATGCACTCTGCTGCCTCCCACTTCATGCCTCCCACGCCTTCCTTCTGACTTTGATTGTCTTCTGGAGTATATTCCCCAGTTCTTTGCTTCTTTGGCAAAGGTTTGGGGGTGGTTACTTTTCTGTCTTGATCTAAAACTGTCTTCCACTTCACTTTCTCCTGTGAACAGCAGCTCAGCTAAGCCCTGGGTGACTCTGAGTTTGCTGCCTTTTAAGCCCTGGAGAAATCTTGCTCTGTGACACCTGGGGCTCCAGTCCAGGAGACCATGGGCCACCCTGCAAGCTCTTGGCCTTTCCTTCCTGCCCCTACCAAAGGCCAGAGAGGCTGCTCCAAGACTGAACCCCACACACCACTCTTCACCATGGGGGCAGGAAGCTCACTCATTTGTGGCTGACCCTGCTGTACCCAGCCACACTTACCCATCTGAGCCTGTTGCTCTCTGAATCCTCACCTGAGGACTTCCCAGCAATGAAACCAGAAGCCCTTTCTCCCTGCTCATGTCCTCCTCTGAAATCCCATTACATATGCCTGGGCCTCCTTGCTCTGGAGCCTCTGATGTGCACCCCTGGTAGAAGGCAGCAGCCTCCTCAAACTGCTGCTGCTGGGCCCCTCTTTGGGGTGGCTGTGTTGTTTTCAATTCAGTGATTATTGTTTGCATTTCTGGAGTTGCTGTCTCTTGCTCAAGAGGTCTGTGCCAGCCTGGTGGTCTCAGCCTCTCGTCACCCCTCTTGCCCCTCTGCACCCTGGCTCCTATTATTCCCATTGCTCCTGCTGGCTGCTGATTCTTGCCCATCGGAAGTACCTGCTCCTGTGTCTTGCAACCTTTTACTGTACACTCTGTTTCAGAGGTGTGGAGGACAACAGGAGACTCATACCATTAGGCACCCAGGTCCCTAAAGTGACACCCTGGGCCACCATGGATAGCAGGGCTTCCCTGGTCTGTCTCTGCCTCCAGCCCACCTCCAGCTGGAGATAAAGTCTCTGCAGCCCTCCACACCTCTGTCCCTAGCTCTCCCCATACTTCACCACATGCCTGGGCTGACTCAAAGACACCCCTCTGCTGCCCATACAGCGCACCACGGATAATCTTTGCTCTTGTGTGTGCACCACAGAAGGGACACTGTGCTGCATGATAGCCAACCCAGGCCTGGGATGCTCTTCCAGCCCAAGAGTACCTGCAAAACTTTCCCTCAAGGCTGGGAAGCTGGCTCTGCATGCTGTGTTCTGTCGTAGAGCACTTGCCTCCCACGAGCATGAGTCCCTGGGCTCCACTTCCAGCACCACAAAAAAGGAGGAGGGAGGAAAAGTCATCAAGTCTGACCTCAGCCTGTGGGACAATGAGAGACCATGGAGAGCCGCCTGGCTACCAGCTGCACCAGCCCCAGAGGACCTGTGAGCCCCAGTGGGACAGCCCTGCCCGGTTCAAGTGTTAACCTATTGGAATGTCCCATGCAGCTGAGTACCACCCCAGGCCACCCCCTCAGCGGGGGTCATCCTCTGACCATCCCATCCAGCTGAGCCTCATCTGGCAGAAGCCTTGTGCAGCAAGCAGATGCCCCCAGCCCTGGTTGAATGAGATGGTGGGTGAAACACTCAGTCTGGTGGCTTCCCATGGCCAAGACAGCAGATCTACCCACGCTCCCAGCCCTGGTTTTTATTTCCTCTCATTTCTATCCTCGGAAGACTTGCCTTCTCTCTACCAGCTCAATACTTCAAATCTGTCCCTCCTCATTTTCCAAGTACTCCCGGTCCCTGCGGTGGGAAGGCCACTGCACACCACGTGTCCCTGCCCTTCACTCCAGCCCTGGATGGGCACGGCATCTGAAACACTTCAGCACCACCCTGGGTCCTCCCTGCCTGCTCCCCATGCTGCCAGCAGTACCGCTCACGTTCGCCTCACCTGCCAGCTCACACAGCCTCGCCGAGCCCAGGTTCCCCCTCCACTCCTGCCCAATCATCAGCTCTCATCCTTTCTCTGGAGTCACCAGCTCCCCTAGCCTGGAGGCTTCCAAACACCAAACATGGGAGTTGATCCTACCTGCACCCTCCAGTGACTCCTGGCCTCACCTGCCCCACCCCATGTCACCTGTGCTCCCAGCCACCGAGCCTTCACAGCACAGACTCACCCTCCCTTGCCCACCACTGTCTGTCCACACCCCCTGGCAAACAACCCCAGGCCTGATCCCAAACTCACAGGCAGACCCACAGGACCCAGCAGGCTTGAGGCTCCCACCTCCCAGGGCCACCCTACCCCAAACTGACAACTGAGCACAGCAGGACAGGTCTCCTTGAGTGACCCTGGGTTGCCCCACCTCAGCATCTGCTCACTGCACCAGGTTCCATTTGGGTGGGGCTTCTGCCAAGTGGGACTCAGTGAGGTGGGTCAGTCCAATGGGTGACTGACCTTCAGCAGGGGAGAGCGGTCCTTCAGCAGGGCAGGGGGACCAGGGTGGCTTTAACATCATAATGGAGCCAAACCACAGTAACCAGCTGCAGCATGGGACCTCCTCACTGCTGTCTTCCAGAAGCCCAGGGCAGAAGAGGCAGTATAGGGATGCGAACCCCATCCTCAGCAGCAGGGGCATCCCCTGAAGGGACAGCTCACAGTTTGCTGGCACCAGCAGTCCCCAGAGAGCCTCCAATCAAGCTGAGGGGCCAGACAGCAAGTGATTCATGATCATAGCTAGCAAAACAGCAGCACACTCCTGTAACCCCAGCACTCTTGGGAGGCTGAGGCAGGGGGATCAAAGTTCAAGTGCAGCTGGAACACTGTGACAATGGAGCAATGCCTTGTCTGCAAGTAATAAAGGGCTGGGGATGTGGCTTAGTGCAAAGGCCCCGGGTCAACCCCCAGGACAAAAGCAGCCATGACCACAATCATCCTTCTCACCTGCTGACAAGGTGCTCCAGGAGCCAGGTGTGTGGGCAGCCTGCAACACAGCACTCTGATGGCTCAGGAGGGAGACCTGAGCACAGAGTCCAGCCTGAGCAACTTAGCAACTACCAAGAACTTGTCTCCAAATTTTAAAACTATTTTAAAAGGGTTAGGGATGTAGCTCAGTGGGGGAGAACCCCTAGGTTCACCTGCAATACTGACAAAAATAAACAGTTAAAACTCTCTCTTTTTTTTTAATACAGGGTCTCATTATGCAGTTCTGACTCATAATGATCCTCCTGTCTCAGCATCCCTAGTGCTGGGATTATAGGCATGGCCATCACACCCAGTTCCAGCAGTGCATGAGGTACCCACCAGGGATTGAACTTGGGACCCTGCACTTGCCAGGAAGGTGCCTAAGCCACTGAGCTATCTCTCTGGCCCTGACTCCTTTCAATGAGATGGAATTCACATAACACACATTTGAAGTGTGACCCCAGGGACACAGCACTCTCTGGCCTCAAAACCTTCCCACGAAACTGAGGGTGTTAAATGTTTACCTGGAAAGCTTGCGACTGTCTTGAGTCCACAGCACTGAAACTTTCTCATCACCTCTAAAGGTTTGGGGGTCCCACTCCCTATGTACTCACTGCTCGTTCCCACCCATCCCTCCGCCAGCCCTGGCAATCCCTGATCTCTTTCTGTCTGTGGATTTGCCTATTCTGGACATTTTTTTGCATACGGAAGTATACAAGCTCTGGCTGTCTGCGCTGCCCGTCTTTGACTCAGTGGAGTATTTTCAAGGTGCATGTGTCTTGTAGCATCTATTGGAACGCCACTTCTTTCTAAGAGTAAGATTCTACTGCAGGGATCCAGCACATTCTGTTTGTCCACCCAGCTGGTGACTGAGGCTTGGGTTGTTCCCTCCTTCAGCTAGTAACCATGAGGCCCAGGATTTGTCAGTTTTTCTGGCATTTATGGAGTTGATGCTGCATGTAGAGACCTTTTTATACTCCTTATACCCCTAAAAGGGTTAGAGACATTTTCCAAAACTGAAATCCCAAGACAAGGTCACCACCTTATGGGCACTGTTCCACAGGGGATCCACACAACCTGTCTCCTGGGAAGACAGCGCTCAACCACACCAATGGGAGCCCAGGGCACCCCACAGAGCACAGAGCCTAGCGGACCTAGACCAGGAACAGAGCCCTGTCTCAAGAATCCCCACAACCTCCTGCCACCTCGGCATGACAACAATGAGAAGTGAGAGAGCTTCCACATACTTACCATAGGAAGAAAGAATCATCCCATTCAGCATACCCAACTCTTCTACATAAATTACCATAATATAAAATGTCCTATTCTACTTCTGTTTAATCTATTCAGATCATAAAAAACCTATTCATTTTTGTCCTTCTCTTTCAAACCCTTGAATTGCCCATCAATATCTGAGTCTCCCTGCAATACAACTATGAAGAATAAAAAGTAATTGTTTCACCTTTGGAACCCATATAAAAACTGATGACAGCTACAGTTCCTTCCTCCAGAAAAATGAAGTTTGTGTGACACACAAAAGACAGCAGTGTCTGGCCCAGCCTCAAATCCCAGCACTGCCTCCAGGGCCATCAGGCCCAGGAAGCCACCTTGTTGTCTCTGAGGGCTCACCTGTGAGCAGGGCATGTAGGGATAATCTCAGTGCTAACAAGCACCCAAAGAGAGAGGGGGCGAGTACAAGAGAGAAAACAACCAAGGCGGGGGTGGGGGTGTCATTCCACATGCCTGCTCCCCACAAGGAATGCGGTCATCATGTACTGCAAACCTGGACTCAGAAAAATAAAAACCTATCTAAACTAAAAACAACCACTCCAAAGCTCTGTGTCAACCTGGAGTTTAACCAGTCCCCACCATGGCTGGTGTGCACTGGTGCTAGCATGGGACAAGGGTGGTCCCAGGGCTTCCCAGTCCTGGACTTGGAGTCCTCTGCCACACCTTGAGTACCCACAGGCCAGTAGCAAGCTATCTCTGGACTTCCAGGGCTGATGGTGGACCCTGTTCCAGCCCACCTGGCTAAAATTCTGCCTCAGCCTTCCCAACAACTGGGGAGCTGGGAGCCAGTGGCAGCATCTTTCTCATCTTTTAGTGCTCCTTGTAACTGAGCCCATCTGGATGTCCCAGGTGACCTCAGGCATCAGGTCTGTCTTCAGCAAGCAAGAGCGTAACAAAAGGGTGGGGCAGTGTATCTCTGGAGACACTCCAACCCCCACAGGACCACCTGGCCATGGTGGCTCTGGGCACCATCAAACTGACACTGAAACCCACAGAGCTACAGAGCTACGTATAGGTCCCCTAACAGTTCACTCGGCCTCGCCCCACCCCTGAGCCCTGCCAACATGGACTATGCTCATTTGCAGAGCTACATGAGCCTTTGCTTCCAACAACTCCACAGCTGGGGAAACTGAGGCAGCAGGCAGGGAAGGATAGCACACAGGTCCCTCCCAGCCCCACAGCAAAAGCCCTCACTGCCTTCTCTGTGGCACTAATGCTTCTTAGACATGGAAATCACAGAGGAGCAAAGCTCAAGGTGAGTGAAATAGGAGAGACTTGGCACCCACAGCCACATATTTGGTTTCTGTGAACTGGGACCTGCTCACCATTGGTTGCCTCGTCAGGCACAGGACACACCCTGATGAACTGTGGCTGCTTCTTGCTGTCCCTGCTGTCAGCTCAAATAAGATGGATGAGGGGGCCACTGAGGGACCTCAGGCACACACCTCTGCACAGTGGGCACCAGCAGCTCTGAGGTTCCAGGAACTCCTGGGAGCTCAAACCTGCACTAAAACATCCTGCAATCAGCCGTCTCTCCTCTGCAGGCTGAGTACCATCCTGAACACCTTCCTTGCAGAGTCCAGGCAGAGCGGCCAGCACTGGGCTCCTTCTCCAGCCAGCCGCCTGCAGGACGCCACTGAGTCCAAACATCAATTACACGAAGCTTCCTGCTCCCAGGCCTTGACTCACCCATTACACAGAAACCGCATTGCACATTTCCAGTAAGATTGCCACACTGGATGATGACAAGAGTCACACAGACACTTCCCCCTCCACACCAGGTGGCCTCACCCTTGGCCTGCTGAGACAACCCATGTTCTACCAGCTGAGGGTCCCCACCTGCCATCAGAGTGCAGAGCCAACCCGAAGCACCCTAAGAGCAGTTGGCTCCCCACACACCCTGCACAGCCATGAAGGACACAGGACAGGAGAACTAAGGCTATGGAGATGGGTAACATGGGACCAGCCAGTCTGCCTGCCTCAGTGCTGCTTGCCCAGGGTCACAGCCCCACCCGCACCAGGCCTCTGGCCCAGGCACAAGAGACTCGCTGCTCACACACAAGCCTAGCCTCCTCTGGGAGATCAGAGTTGATCTGCAGAAACCAATCAGCAGCCTCAGCAGAACTTAATGATCAAATCCCAAATGCCAGAGCAGGCCTGTTCCTGGCAGAGGCAAAGGCCTGGACACTGGCTGTGCCAAAGGGAGACCAGGGAACAAGCAGAACAGAATCGGAAAATCAAGGCACAACCTGGTAGCTGCCCTCGCATGGCTCCTCCCCGTCAGGCACACCAGGGCAGGGTATAAGAAGGCCAAGAATCATTGGCCTCCACCAAGACCCTTTCCACAGTGCTCTGGGCCTGGGGCTCCTAGCACCTGCTTGTGTTTCTAGAGCAGTTTGCCATTTGGGTCATCCTTAGCCACCATCAGGAGCCCTGAGCAGAGGGTCAGGCTGCATCTTCCACCTACATGGGGTTCATGCAGATATGAGACCAGGCCACTTCCCCGGGACCTGCCCAGTCAGCCACTCACTTCTAGGGTGCCAGCCACCCCCAGGCAGGTGGCTAGGGTATGAGTGGCTAGCTCTACTCTAGGGCCCGTAACAGACTGGGCTGGCCCTTGGGAACCAGAGGGCCCCAGAGTATGGATCTGGACCCCTGGCCCACTGAGGTATGGCCTGGTGCTAGTGGGCACCCACAAGGTCTTGCTGGGACTATCGATTTCCTCCCAGACTATACGGGCACTCCTGGAAAACACACACCCACCAGGCTCTCAGTATTCTCCTGGTGAAGCCATCTCACCTCTACCTGAACCAGAATATCAACACCCTGGATGATAATCGAAGTGCTCTGTGATGATGGGCACAATATCCTGTGCAACACAAGCCTGGGATCCCTGTGCCCCGCCAGGATTCCTCCCCTGCTAGTGACCAGGCATGTTCGCCCAGATCAGTTAGCTGCAAGTCCTAGCCAAGTAAGTAGCACAAGCACTGATAACGTTTCAAAAACATTTCACCTTTTTCTTTTCAACACCAGGGAAATTCTACAGCCCCAGCCCTTCTTTTTTATTTTGAGATAAGGCCTCATGGAATTGCTCAGGCTGAAATCTTCCTGCCTCAGCCTCCCAAGCAGCTGAGATTACAGGAAGTATACGCCCTGGTGCCTGGCAATGTTACATCTTCCTAAAGCATCACTCTTTCCTGGAAAGGCTTTATCCTAGGAAAACACCCAGCAAAGCCAGAACAGGCGCTGCTGAGACCCACACACTATCTTTCCTCTGAGCCCTCACAGGCAGGGCAATACTTAAAATACCAGCACACTCTCTAACAAGAAAATGCATTTAAGTATTCAAGAGGTTGATTTTAAGAATATGAATGGAAATAAATGTTGCAAATGTCATCTGAATGTTCAACCCAATATTCATTGGGTACTTTTTTTACCCAACTTTAGTAGTTGTTAATGATTCAGACATTAAAATCTGTCATATGAAAATATTTTAAGCATTCCCAATCAGTTTTTAGAACTATAGGAACAATGAATAGGATTTTTATTTGGGAATATTTCCAACCACATTGTAATGAACAAAGAAAAAATTCAGTGTTTAGATTTAAACCACAGCAGGGATCAAATTAAAAATGCAGTCTGAATTGTATATCTACTTACAAAAATGGGAAAAAAAAAATCTAACTGTGGGCAAAAATCTCTCTCGGCGCTTCCGCCCACCTCCAGCACTTAACACTTCAACTTTCCAGGCCCGGAATCTTCCCGGAACTGATTCTAGACTCACTGTTCCAAAACATATTCAGTGAGACAGGGCGACGAATAAAATCCAGCTTCTAATCCAAGGCAAAAATCTGAATCTTAGTTTGAAAAATGAAAAATTACTGGGTGAGCAACACAGTTCAACCCTCCAAACAATCAGGATATTTAACTCCAAAGACAGATCTCAAACACAAGGCACAGACCTACCACAGGGCACCAGCTTGCAGCGCTGGCTTCAGCCAGAAGCTGAAATCTGATACTGAGATATGGCTCAGGTCCAAGGGCGAGGGACAAATACAAGACAGTACGCAGAGAAGTGACAGAGGGCAAAGCAAGGGTCTGGATGGAATGGAACGTAACCCCTTGCTTCTCCTAAACCACACAGCCTGGGTGGAATCCTCAGGTCAGCTAAGGCGCCAACTCTCTCCGGATGGTCAGCTACTGGGGTGTAGCTGAAAGGGCTGCCAGAAGGGGACACAGACACAATTCTTATGTCTGGTGCATGCCATCAAGGGTGGTAATATGTCCCACTTTTAGCCTTTTCTCTAACTTGAAGCAGGCAAGGCCACTCTGAAAATATTCTGCTCCTGATGAACAGTTCTTGATTATGCTCCCTTCCTGTCCGAAGCCCAAGGAGTGATCCTGGAAACCCCTCAAAGACAGCAGACTGTCACTTGGTCTGCACACATTTCCCCATATGTCCCCTGCCATTTGATGCTGAGAAAATAACTCTGCTGCCCACTCTCAAATGACTTTTTTACAACCAGACTAGGGTTTTCCTTAACTGGTGACAAAAGGTCACAAATGAAAAGCTACTCCCTACACAAACATCAATACAGGAGCTGCCTTGTGTCCTGTACAATCATAGGGCATACAGGAGAGGGCTTGGCTCCCAGGGTGTGGCTAGGGACAGGCAGAGCTCTAAACCCCACCCGACATGGCACAAACAGTCCCGGAATGAACTGAAGGAAAGGTGGCCTGCACGGAGAGCCCTCAACCTAACACTGTGAAATCTCTTACTCCTCTGGTTCCCTGAGCTTTCCCCAAACCTTGGGAGTGGGAGACCCAGAGACACAAATTTAAGGAAACCCACCCAAGGGATGCTTGCGGAGAGCGACAGGGACTGAGAGACTGGACCAAGAGCAGTGGTCCAAGTGCCATGGATGGGGTCGCATCCTGCTTTGGCTGGCAACGCGGGGCCTCTGATGCCAAAGCGCCAGTCCGGGCAGCTGGCAGAGCTCCCACCCTCGGTCGCAGCGATGACCGCACCCAAGCCGCGCTTCCCCCGACCCCTAGTGCCAGTCCCTCTGCGATGCGAGACCCTAGGACTCCGAGGACAGCCTGGCCCCTGGTGGGACGTGCTTCGTCACGCCCGACCAGCGCGCAGGGCCTGGCAAGGTCCGGACACAGCGGACGCGAGTCCTGGGGAGGCAGGCGGCGGGGACACGGCGCCCGCAGTGCGACTGGCGCAGCCGCCAAGGCGTGGGGCGCAGCTGGGAGCCAGGCGGCGCCGGGAGGGGGCTGTAGGCACCTGCGGGGAAGCCGTCCCGCACTGGAAAGGGTGCGAGACCAGGCAGGGGGTTTTGGCTGGGGGTGCATGTCAGGCCAACGGGAGTCTACAGGGACCTGGGAACTAGGAGCCCGGAGGAAGAGGAGCCACACTCTGCTTCAGGGCTCAGAGAGACACTAGGAGGGCCATCATCCTGGGCCCAGGATACTGAGGCTCGGGGTGGAAGGAGGCATAGGAGGGATACTCTTAAGTCGTAGGTGGCTCCCGAAGTCGTAGGTGGATCCCTGGACCGGTGGGCTGAGGACCCTGCGGTGCGCGCAGCGTCCAGTCCAAAACCCAGCGCCTGGAAGTAAGTGGGCCTGGGTCGGCCGCAGACAGGGGCGGGAGTGTGCTGGGCCAAGAGTGAGTGGGGTCCATCTCGCCCGGGTTCGGGAGAGGGTCGGGGCCGGGCCGGGCCGGTGCCAGGGCTATGAGGATCTGCCAGGGTCTCAGAGTTCAGGAGAGGGGGAGTCGGTCCGCGTGAGGGGCCGCCCGAGTACTGAAAGGAGTCCGTCACGCCGGGGCGGGGGCAGCAGGTTGAGCAGAGGGATGACAGCGCGGCGCGGGGGCAAACCTTGGGTTTGTAGAGCCACTTTCGGAACCTGTTCATCATCGCCGCGCCGGCCCACCGCAGCGCAGCGCCCAGGTCCGGTGACGGTGGCGCGTAGCGGCGCGGGGCGGATGCGGGACAGGGCAGGAGGCGCAAGCAGGTCCAGAGTGAGAGCGACAACAGGCAGGTGTGCGCGACCAGAGGATGCTCGGCTGGCGGACAGCGCGCCAGGCGTACTCAGGCTAGCCGACTCACAGGCGCACGGGCAGGCGCGGGCACGGGGCGCGCCGCGCACCGGCACCCCGCGCCTCCGCGGGTCACTGCCGCCCCGCGCCGCACATGCGCTGAGGGCCCAGGAACAGGGCAGCCCGCGGGGAACCGGGGGTGGGCCGGCCGGCGAGCCAGCCAATCCTCGAGTGGTGCAGTGCCCCACCCCGCGCGCCCCCGCAGGCCCGACTTCCAGACTACACGTCCCGGTGCTCTCCGCGGGTGCAGCCTCCTGCGCAGCGTAGCGGTTGCTAGGTAACAGCGTGCCAACGACGCCAGCCGCGCTCCCGGCTGCGGGCAGCGTCTGGCCCGGGCTCGGCTTGAGCCCGCCGCGACCCCGCGTCCCGCGGGTGCTGGGACCTGCGGTGCAAGCGGAGCGGGAGGAGACCAGCGGCCGCAGGTACGGGGCAAGTCGGGTGTGGGCAAGGCGCGGGACCGATTCTGGGTCCGCTCCCTGGACGGTTTCCATTCTCTTGAGGGTTCATCTCCTTGTTCTCTTCTAGCTCCCACTCACATCTTTGGTCTTTTTCCAGCTCCTTGATTGAAATTAACAGTGTTTTTTCTTCTGTCCTTTAATCGCCTCAGCATGCGGTACTATTTAAAAAGATACTTTCCCTGCTTCCCCAAGGGTGCCCTAATTGGATCTATGAAAACACTAAAAGAATTTTAAAAATTAAACCACCCAAATCTGAGTACTTATATGCGTCATATAGCTAAAGGTGAATAATAGGTAGTCTCACTTAAAATTCCCCCTCACGAGGGAAAAAACTGAGGCACAAAGAAGAGAAGTAGGGCTGGGGAGATGGCTCAGTAAAATAATGGCAAGCGCAAGGGCCTGATTCAATACCGGCTCTGCCAAAAAACAAAACGAGCGAGCGAGCGAGCGAGCGAGAGAGAGAGAGAGAGAGAGAGAGAGAGAGAGAGAGAGAGAGAGCGAGAGCGAGAGCGAGAGAGAGAGAGAGAGAGAGAGAGAGAGAGAGAGAGAAGTGCCCTGACCCAGAATTTCCAGGCATTCCCAGCCTCTCTTCGTTAGGCCCTGCCCCCATCCTGCTGCTGACCCCGGCCCCAGGACTCCCCAACCTCCACTAGATCTCCCTCCCTTCTAACTGCCACCCGACCTCTGAAAAGCAGAGCCCCAAGCTGCCTTTTAGCTCCAACTCTGCCCGTTCTTCCTTGAACCTCCTTCAATCAGATTTCCTCGAGGCCACTTCTCTGAAGCTCTTTATCAAAGTCATCTCCGACCTCTGTACTGCTAAATCTAGCAATCAGGCTGGCTCACATCTCCTCCTACTGCCAGCAGTAGGTGGCCCAGCTGAGTGCTTCCCGCAGGGACACACTGTCCTCACCTGGAAGGAACAGCTGGGCTCTTTGCTACCCACTCCATCCCACAGCTCCTTCCCAGGGCCTCTCTGCTCCTAGCCTGTGCACCCTGGAGGCCCAAGGCTCAGTCCTAAGAAGCCACTCTTGCACCCCATCTTGAAGGTCAACATGGTCCTGTGATCACATAGTCTTATAAACGATCATTTCTCCAAAACCTTTCCGAAACCTCCATCTCAGCCTAAACCCTGGGGCTTCAAACTTGTTTACCTGTTCTTCACTATTTAACTACCAACAGATTTTCTCAAGGTGTCCCAAACCATGCTCTTGATCTTCTTCCATAAAGCCTCCCCCCATACTGTTTCCTCAGCACAACTCAGAGCAGACCCCGGTGGTACTGTCCATTGGCTGAGTGGCTGTCCTCTGTGGGTTTGCATCTGGCTGAACCAGGGTCTGGGGCTCACGCTGCTGCGCAGAGGAGCTCCTCTTCTAGGCTTCAGACTTTCAAATTAAAAACTGGCCTCATGGAGGCTGATACAGCTGTTAGGATTAAGTTGAGCTAGCTGCATGCAACAAAAACTGCCAACATTCTAGAGACCCAGACTGTTCATGTTTCCGGGAAAGAGGCTCACAGACAGACCTGCAACTAGGTCTGGCATCCCACCATCAGAGATTAGCTTTTAGGGCCGGCCAAATAGCTCAGCAGATTAAAGCGTCTGCAAGCAGGCACAGGAGCTAGAGGTTCAATACCCAAGTCTGCTGTGCCAGCCCCACTCCCTGGGTGTGCTGAGACAGCAATTGAGACTGGGTGTGGTTGCTTGCACTGTAATCCCAGCATTTGGGAGGCTGTAAACAGGAGAATCACTGTGAGTCCAATCTAGTAGTGAGACCCTTCCCGAAGATACAAAAAAAATCAGCTTTTCTTTCTTTCTTTTTTTTTTTTTTTGTTTCATTTATTTATGTATTTGGTACAGGTTCTTGCTACACAGCTCAGACTTGTAGTGATCCTCCTGTCTTAGCCTCCCCAGTACTAGGATTACAAGTGTGCACCTCTATGCCTGCTTTAGGTGGCCAGTTCAGTGTTCCTGGGGCTCAGGGGCCAAACAGCATGTGGTACCAGGGATCAAACCTGGATCCTTGCACTTGGGTGCTGGAGTCCAGCTGGGCTCAGAGGTTCCCCCTCCCTTGACTCCTGCTCATTGTTCAGCCATGAATTCCATCCCAGCTGAGTTATCTCCCCAGAGATCAGCTTTTCTAGAAGTCACTGTTTCCCATTTTCTCACAGTCCAGAATGACTGCCTGAGTTCGTCGGCACCTTAGATCAGCTTTTCTAGAAGTCACTGTTTCCCATTTTCTCACAGTCCAGAATGACTGCCTGAGTTCATCAGCACCTTCTGAGCCCAGGCAGGACAGAAGAAGGAGGAGGAGGAGGAGGAGGAGGAGGAGGAGGAGGAGGAGGAGAAGGAGAAGAAAAGAAGAAGAGGAGGAAGAGGAGGAAGAGGAAGAGGAAGAGGAGGGCTATATGCCTTTCAAGAAGATTTTCCAGAAGTCTCACACCCTTCTACTTCTCAGAGGTCAAAAACTTAGTCATGTGACCATACTCCACTGCCAAGGAGTCTGGGAAATGTCATCTTTCAACTGAGCAGCAATAGACCCAACTGAAAACTGAGACTTTACTACTCATGAGGAAGGGGAGAGTCATATTTGAAAAGCAAACCGCAAAATCTGCCACCTGGGGCTGTGCTTTAAGCATAAGTCACTGAGGCAGGACTTGGCAGCAGCCTCAAGAGACTGGCTTTAGTTATAGGAAAAGAATATATTTTAATTAACATACATTTGGGATTTTATGCAAATGAAGCATCTCTAGTGATGATACGGTGGGGCTGGTTTGTGTCTGGTGGAATTTAAGCCTCCTGGTAAGGCTTGCTAAGGGGAGAGAAGTTCTGCTCTAGCCCTCCTGTCAAGTTGCCTTAAGTGGAAGACAGTCAAGTCCTGGTTAGTGGAATCAAAAATCAATATAAGAAAAAAGTCCATGAGTTTGGGAATTAAATCCCACCTCCCACATTTCCTACTGTTCTTACCAAGATCACAAGCAGCTTTCAGGGGTCATAATTCAAGCTTCCTTTGCCTCATGCCCCCTTCACACTGCACCTGCTCTATGCCAGAAGTCAGGGTGCAGAGTCCCCACACCCAGACCTTTCAAGCCAGATGTGAGCCAGAACTGCACAGTGGGTGGCTGGAGTCCAGCTGGGCTCAGAGATGCCCCCTCCCTTGACCCCTGCTCATTATTCAGCCATGAATTCCATCCCAACTCTTTGCAGCCCACCCTGGCCTTGGAAGGCTTGGTGTGGTTCCTGGCTTCTCTTTGACTGACTTCTACACTGGTGCCTGGGCTGTGCTTTCTTCAGAAAGGTTCACACTGTAGGGCACGAGGTAGGCAGGACACAGCCCAGCCCACCTTGGCCCTGGAGCAGCTCCCAAGTGCACACAGATGCACACACACAGCCACACCCCAAGCAACTGCTGGGAGACGGAACCTGGTGCTGCAGCCTCCTCCTGTGACTCTGGGAGAAGGAGAACATTTAATGCTGTCTGCAAATACTTTTCTCCAGATTTTTTTCCTTGCTTGCAAGTCCTGGGTCCCTTGAAGGCCTGCTTGCTCTGGCCTTAGGATCACACAGGCAAAAACTTTGGAGACAGGGATTCCCCCACCCACCCTCTACCAAAGGCTGCTCAAGACAGGTTTTGTTCTCTTATATCCTTAGAAAATAATCTTGTAGCATCTATCTTCCAATCAAGAGAAACCGTAACATTTTACTCTGGGACACTACAGGATCCACTTAAATTAAGGCTTTAGAAAACATGCTCTGGAAGCCAGGGTGGTCTTTGTGTTAGGACTTCTCCCTGACTGAAGAAGTCATCTCTTAAAGTCAAACTGAGAGCAGCACAGTTAAGAGTGCGTGCTCCTTTTTCTGTTTTACCCTCGCCATGGATTCCAGACATTTCTGGGCACTGGAGAGGTGCCCGCTCTGGGGTGAGGGCCAGGGCTCAGGGTAAAGAGGCAGTGCCCGCCCACGTGCCCCCTAGAACAGCCAGCGTCAGCGAGGCTCTCAGATGACGTCAGGGGGCGGAGCCGGGTGTCCTTTGGAGGGTGGAGAAAGATTATTTAGGGTCCAGAGCCTTGTGAAAAATGCTTGCTAACTGGTGAGAGGGCAGAGGGGATGCCACTAGGAGGGATCTCATCCGTGAAGGGGGACTCTGTTGGTGGTGGACGGAGTGGACCCCTGATGACATTTCTTTCCAGACCCCTCCAACCTGATCCCCTAGAGCTGGGTGCCAGACCCTTGGGTCCACCTGCTGGGTGCTGTTGGTGGCCTTAGTTTAAGAACAGACTGGGTGATCTCACTTCCAGTCTGCACCCTTCAGGACATGGAAGGAGGGTGTCCCTGAACTCCTGACTGTTGGATCGCAAGGGAGCTGTTGGGACCCCTCTGAGCAGGATATCCCAGCTCCCACCCCACCTCCCCTGTACCTGTGACAGAAGGAGGGACAGACACTGGGGGCCACTGTGTGTTGGGCACTTGGACATCGACTTCTGTCCATGCTCACCCCACTGAGAAAAATAGATTTTGCCAGGGTGCAGAGCGTGACTCGGGTTGCACTCCAGGGAGGAGAGACCTGGAGTGGGAACGTGAGAGCTCCCCACACCCAGCTGCCCTCAAAGCAGGTCCTGGAGCATTGGGGTTGTTTCAGTGCAGAGGAGCAATAGTGGAGCAAAGGCCCCACAGCCACACCAGAGGGGCAGGCGACACTGCAGAACAGCAGGCAGGGTGAGGGCAGCCACTCACCTCTGGGGACAAGGGGTCATCTCCATCCCCACCAGGGCTGCTGCCCTGTCCTCATCTCCCTCCACCCCACCACATAGGCCCCCGTGTGCTCTGCCCCACAGGTACCCGACCCTCAGCACCTGCAGCCCTCATCCCTTTGCCAGCCTACAGCCTGAGCACAGCTGCCCAGCAGGCTGAGAGGCCGCTCAGACCCCTTCCTGCGTCTCCAGATGGGCTAGTGCAGGTTCAAGCTATGCCTGGGGTCCTTCCTGATGCTGTGGCTCTGCCCCCTCCACTCCCACACACAGGAATGTGAAGCTGCCTGAGGACCAGAGGCCAGAATTCCTCGTGCATGCAGCACCTTCCCTTTGCTGTGCTGTCTAACTTGTGCTGGTGGTGTCTAACACTCTGAGGGCCCTAGTTACCCTGTGAAGGCTTTTTGGTTGCTTGGTATTAGTTTGGATTTTTCTATAATAGAGATTGAAGCCAGGGACACTCTACCACTGAGTTCACCTCCAGCTCTTTTTATATATTTATTTTCATTTTGAGAAGGCCAGGGATAAAACCCTAGAATCACAGGTGTGCATCATCACACCCAGCACACTGTTGACATTTTTAAAGCACCAAGATATGTATGGCCTTTGCGATGAAGGGAGTGAGATTGCCGGAAGGCCTTATTCACCTTGTCCCCAGCTCCCAGGGACACCTACCTGCACACCTGCATGGTCCCCACCCCATCTACCTAGTTGTGGTCCTCAGGGCCCAGTGGCAGCTGCTGGGACCTGGCTGTGTCATAGACCCCTAGCCCTTTTGGCCACTCCCAGGGAGAAGACACCACACTCAGAGACCACAACACTGACAGTGTGTGACAGTCGCACGGTGCACTCCTGCTCCAAGTGTGTTGTGGGGTGAGGGACCAGGGCAGGTGCTCCTCCCTGCTAAAGGTGCTGGCTGGACAGCAGCCCCCCAGGAGGCTCACAGGAGGTGGTCTGAAAAACTCAAGATGGTGAGAAGATGGGGGGTCAGTGGGGTAGTCTCTGTCCCACCACCCACCCTTCAATCTGCCCAAGGTCCTGTGGGATAGGAGGGGAGGCAGTGCTGGTAGGAGGTGCCCAGGAAGGGGACCAGACAGCCGAGGGTCTGGGTGGCCTTGAACAAGCCTGGTCTTGTACAGGGCTACACCAGGCAGAGGAGTCCACTGCTCAGCACCTACAGATTTGTCTGTTTAGCACATTTAGTCTGGTAGCATCCAAGCTAGAGAGCCCATCTGTGCCCTGTCCTGTCCTCAGGACCACACTGGCCTGGGAGGAGTCCACGGCAAGGCTGCTGCACAGTCCCCAGCCAAGAGACAAGGGGGCCTGGTGCCCAGCGAGTGAGGGCAGGGATGGCATCCTGCTGGTGCCAGTGGCTCGCTGTCCTGGTTCTCATGAGCCAGGTTTCCATGGCCTGTTTGTGGCACCAGGTCTTCAAGCTCCTTTTCAGAGGTCAGTCCTCTAGCCTCACCAGAGAGGCTGCTGCTGGCTCAGTGCCATGCAGAGCTCTGGAGCTGGTAGGGGGCCAGGGTACAGCCAGAGGTAGTGGGGACATAGATGCCCAGCCTGTTCCTCCCTGCTCAGGGAAGCTCATCCAGGGAGCATCCTGGGCTCTTAAGTCTCTGCCTGCCACTCACACAACAGCAAGTGGGGCCATGTGTACCTGCCTAAGTTGATCTTCCCCTAGGCCTCCCTGAAAATGGGCAAGACCTTGGGGCTGGCAGGTGCTCCCCTGGGTGTCCTTACCAATGGAAGCTGAGTATACTCTATAGCCTACACTGAAAGCACTCCTGGATATCTCCAGCTTACACACTCAGGATTCCTTCTGGGCATTCTCTTCCTCCCTGTATCTCTCTGTCTCTGTCTCTGTCTGTCTCTGTCTGTCTGTCTGTCTGTCTGTCTGTCTGTCTGTCTCTCTCTCTCTCTCTCTCTCTCTCTCTCTCTCTCTCTCTCTCTCTCTCGAACTCCAGTGTACTGAAATTTGGATCTTTCAGAATGGCTTCCTAGGGTTGGTGAGATGGCTCAGTAGAATAAGCACTTCCCTGGCAAGCACAAGGGCCTGAGTTCAATCTCTGGTTCCACCAAAAGAACTCAGTATGGCTTCCTAGTGCTGTGCTTCCCACAGCCTCATGGGAACAGGGAAGGGAAGATCAACCACAAACCTGGCAGGACTGGCTAGAATTGGCTAGGATGGTTGTCTCCTGGGGCAGGCACCTCTGGCCATGGGTGGCTTAGGTCTGGGACTGCTCCCTATTCACTGGCTGATGGGCAAACATCCAGCTTTGCCAGGAGGGCCAGGAGGGCCTGCACACTCCACTGGCCCTGAGTGATGGATGAGAGATGGGGGGATGGGAAAGGAGAAGTGCTGGCTTCTGTGGGTGCCCCAAATAATCTGACCGGAGCCCAAACTTCCAGAAGCCTTTACCCACAGGGGCCACCTGTTTGGGGGACAGTTGGGGACTACTAGTGGCCAGGAGAGCCAGATCTCAGGGATTCAGCCTCATCTCAAGTGTCTCTCCCAGGCCTCCCTCAAGAGGGACTGGCAAGCTATGTCCCCAGCTGGCATGCTTCTAGAATATTCAGTGCCCAGTGAGGCCTGGCCACTTAGGACAGTGTTTCAGTTACCTCATCTTTAAAATAGATTTGGTCCCCCACCCTCAGGACCCACCTCCACCCAGTGAATTCAGCTGTGCACATCAGTAGGTTGATCCACAGAGGAGTATAGCACCCCTGGGCCAGTCTTCCTGAGTCTCTTATTCCAATCAGGCTGACAATTCAATGTGACGTCATCCTGCCCCACCTACTGTCCTGCCTGGGCTGAGCTCATGGCCCAATCCTCCCCCAGGGATCCCCCTTCCTGCTCCCCACTCCAGCCCATGGAGCAGCCCATGCACCTCAGAGACTGGGCTGGGGCTAGGCACGTGTGGGGAATGGGGAGGTAAGCTCAGCAAGGCTATCCCAGGCCACTGGGAGGAAAATGGGTCCAGGAAGTGGGCCTCAGTTCACACCAACTTTCCTCACCACTCAAGGTCCCTGGCACTCTGGTGGGCTTCCTGTCAATACTGGGGAGGGTACTTAAGGCTCTTTTGCCACCACCCAAACCAACACCCAGAGACTGGAGAATATGATCTGTGGTTTATTTCAGAGTCCTGCCCGGGAACATGACCTACTATGGAAGATGCATTGAGATTGTGATAGAACAACTGGACAAATTTAAACCTGAGAAAGACAGTCCTGAGCTGTTCCTGGAGGCCGCATCCACCTCCCTGCAGGTAGGGTCAGGGTGGCTGTGTCAATGACATCATGTTGTTTCACTTCCACAACACAACAATCCATATACTCCCATCTAGTGCCTTCCTTCCCATGGAAACACCTGGCAAGTCCTGGTCACATGGCGGCCAGTTGTTTCCACGACCTTTCTTTGTCATGGGGAGTATTTTATGACAGGGTCCAGTGAAAAGTCACAGGGGCTATAAATCAGGAGACGTCAGTCCCCACAGTTAGCCTGTCTTCAAGCCAGGTCAGAAGAGGCAGCCCTGCACCCCTCTTCCCCCAACACTCACTCCAGAGGGACTGAGGACTGTGGTGTCGAAGGTGGCCACAGCCATAGCTCATGCCTGGAGAGCTGTGTTTCACTCACCTCAGCAGAGGCAGGGGCTGGTCAGGAATCGAAGCCCTGGGAGGTTGCTGAGACCTCCCACCTTCTTGGTCTGCCTGCCCAGCCCTAGGAGGAATAAAAGACTGCTCCTGGGGGCTGGCCAGCCAGCTCTTTATTTCCTGCCCTGCCTCCAGGGGTCCCATCCTTCCCTTTCAGTGTAAGTCCAGACCTTGGGCCACTAGGGTAAGGTATGGAGCCTGAGAGAGGAACAGTGACATTTGCTGCCACATTACATACCCCCAGCAGCCCCCATAGCCTCACTGTCACCTGATCACTGCCCCAACTATTCTGACCCCACACCCTCTGTCCATTGGGCAGGTGCCCAGGGGGCAGGTGTTTGGTCTCCTGCAGCCCAGCTGTTGGGTCTTTGGGGCCTCACACTCTGGGTGGGTGAGGCAAAACCAGGGGAAACTCTGGGGTACTGTCATATGGGTGTGCCTCTCAAATGCTGTCCTCACAAATGCATTTACAGGGCATACCAGTCTGTACTTCTGGACTCTGGTCTGTCTGTGGCCTTTGCTGCCCTTGTTTCACTCAGCCCTGGCACAGGGTGGCTGCAGAGCTGAGGGCCCTCCAAAGTTGGTTCCTCTACCTCATGCCTCTTTGCCTCCAAGCTCTTTCCTTGAGGCCCTAAACATGTCGGGGAAATGATGAAAACAGTTGACAGCTGGGCCAGAAAAAGGCCTTGTGCCTCGTGCAGCACTGGCCAACACAGAGGTACAGGAGGGCATGGAGATGCAGTCAGGACAGGGCCCAGTCCCGACTCCTTCAGCACCCCCTCTGCCCCTCTGCCTCAAGTCACCCCACAAAGGCCTTGCAGCGCCAATTCCCGCTGTCCCTGATGACATCATCTGGATCAGCAGGGCTCCCCACTACCAACTTCCCAGCTCCCCCCTCTCCCTCGGGTCACAGCTCAGCCTGCACTGCTACAGAGCTGCCACTGCCGGGGAGTGTGTTAGGGTGTCTGTGACTGGGTGGCCATTGGGTCCTGATGAGGGGGTCTTCCTGTGCACCCAGCTGTAGACATGTGGGGTCAATCCCCTGAGCAGTGCAACATTCCTGCTCCACTCACCTCTCTGGGGCTCCTAGAGCCAGCCAAGCTGACAAAGAACTATCACCACAACCAACAGATTGTTAGTGGGAGACAAGTCACAGTTTGTTATGGTTTGTGTCTAGTTGTTCCCCCAAAGCCTCATGCAATCATGGGGTGGGGACTTCTAGAGTTTGAGATTAAGCCATGATCTACTGGGATTATGTGTTTTAGTATTATTGCAATTATGGGTGTGAGTACTACACCCCACCCTGGGGCAGATAGCCTGAATGTAATACAGAGAGACAGACTTTCTGTAGCCATTGCTCTTTGTTGCATTGTTGTTGTTCTGCCCCCATGAACTGATGCTCTCTGTACTGTGCCCCTCTGCCTTGGAGCCAGCTGATTTGGACTGAAACCTGCAGTAACTATGAGCTAAATAAACCTTTCCTTCCTTCATTTTGGGTGTTGGGTATTTGTCCCAGCAATGAGAGAAGAGTAACTGTGACATAGTTGTCACCTGGAAGTTGTGACACAGTGACCACTCCTTGCCTTTCCAAGGACAATGTGGCCCCTGAACACCACCGATGGGCCTGACAGCAGTTGGCAAGGGCTGCCACCCAGGGGCAGCTGTCTACTGCCACTCGTTCTGCCCACTTCACAGGCACAGGACCTTTGTAGTCCATTCACTGCCCCTCTGACATCATGGAGGAACAGGGCACTGGGTACTAACCCCAGTTTGGGCAGCCCGTTTTATCTCCCATTGTCAGAAGATGGCTGCAATCCACCCACCTTGTTTGCTCAAGGCTTGAGGCTGCCACCTGCCAGAAAGTGTTGCAACACAGTCACCCAGAGGCTGGGGTGCAGGGCTTGTGGTAGGGACTGTGGCCTGACCAAATCCACTGTAGTCCTGGCCTTGTCAGTCCAGGATGTGACCTTATTTAGATACACGGTGCAGAGGTCACAACGTTGACCTCAGTCAGGCCCAGTCTAATGATAACATCGTTATCAAAAGAGAAATACGGACATCACATAAGAGACAGGCAACCCACACAGACCCCAGGGAAGAGAGGGGACTGCACTGAAAAGCAAGGACAGGGCAGAGAGAGGTGACCCTAAGCCAGGAAGCGCCATGTACTGCCCATGCCACCAGAAGAGGCCATGGCGGGGCTTTGAAGATATGCTGTAATGCTAGGCCCTGGTGACACCCAAGAGGCAGGGCCCTCGGGTAGGAAGTTGCCAGGACTCATGGGTCTGCAATGGCTTCTTTTTTTCTTTAGTGCTAGGAATCAACCATAGGATCTCACTCTTTTTTTTTTTTTTTTTTTGGTCTTTTTGAGACAGGGTCTCATTATGCAGTTCAGACTGGCCTTAAGCTCACTTTGTAGCTCAGACTGGTCTCGAACTCACAACAATCCTCCTGCCTCAGCCTCCCGAGTGCTGGGATTACAGGCATGCGTCACCACACCTGGCTAGGGTCTCACTCTTGCTAGGCAGACACTGAGCCACTCAGCTAATCCTTGACCCTGTCCCTACATTTTATTTATTTATTTATTTATTTATTTATTTATTTATTTATTTATTTTTGTGGTACTGGGGATTGAATTCAGGACCTTACACTTGCCAGGCAGGTGCTTATGCTGATGAGCTATCTCCCCAGCCCCCCCACATTATATCTCAGGCCAGCTCCAAGCACACACACAGGTAGAAGCATGGTCACAGTGACACTTCCCAGGAGACCTAAGGCCACTCGAGCTCAGGAAGGAGCGCTGGACTGAGAGGCGCCCACCATCACCATGGCCAGAGTGTGGGTTTGGCCAAATGAAAGACTTAGCTTTGCTGTGCAAGGGGACTGGCTGTTGGGGACAGCCTGGAGCTGGAAGAAGCCAAGGGCCCAGGGCCTGGGTCACACCCAGGGGCAGGGTGCAAAGTGCCAGAACCAGGCCGGCTGGCAGCACCAAGCCTGGGTGGCCTCAGCTGGGCCTCGGTGAACCTGGCCAGAGTGGATTGCAGTGGCCCTGGTGGACCCACATGGCTGGGCCACGGTTCTGAACCTCTGGACAGACAGGGTGTGGCCAGCAGGTGGCGAGCTGTTCACAGAGAAGAAGGAACAAAAGGCCTCGGTGAGGAGGCAACCAGACGAGCTGGGAGGGCCTGGCCCAGCCTGAGGAGACAAGGACAGGGAATGGCTGGGAAAGGGGACTGTCAAGGCTTCAAGGGTAGGCCTGGCCACCTCCAGTGCCCGTGTTTGCCCCTCCTGTCAGTTGTCTCTAGAAAAAAACGAGCACAGAAATTGTCTTTTGTTAAAGAACCCCTTAAAGGGGGCATGGTGGCCCACACCTGACAGCCAGCACTATGAAGACTGAGTCAGGAAGACTGACGTTTGAGCTGTAGGAAACTTAGCAATTTAGTGAGACTGTCTCAAGATAAAAAATAATAATGAAAAAGGCTGGGCTACAGCTCCATGCAAAGGCTGTGCATTCAGTCTTCCACAGGGAAAAACAAAACACACAAAACCAAAACAAATCCCACACACACCTGATGTATTGACACAGTCCAAGGCGATGTTTGGTGCAGTCTTTTTTCTACCCAGCCCCTTGGATTCCAGTGGGCAGTGTCAGAGCAGAGCTTGTCCAGGACTAAGAATATGTTTCGATTATATAAATACTATGTATGAGAGTAAGAACAGAATGATTTGTATACACCCACAGAGTCTGCTTGTGTCCTGGGTGGGTGGTGGCTGGCAGGTATATGGCCATGAGGGAAGCACAAGTTATGGATAGCACTGTCACAGAGCACAGATGCCCTGTGTCATGTAGGTCAGCTTCCAGCTCCCCCACTACACAGGGCGGCCCTACTCCTGTTTTTGATCCATGAGATAAGGAAACCACCTTTGTTCATAAGTTACCCTGTATCTGTGACTCTGAAAATGACTGAGTGTCACAGTGCCCATGGTGGACCCCTGAGCCACACAAAGCTCTGGAAACTGCTCCAGGCCTGGGTTGGCCAGATAGCTCAGCGTACTAAAGTACCTGCTTAGGCAGAGCACAGCAGCTGGGGGCTCGATCCCTGGCGTGCCATGCTGGCCCGGGCCCCAGGGCACAACGAGACATTGACTAAGACTAGGTGTGGTGGCTTGTGCCTGTAATCCCAGCACTTGGGAGACTCAAAACAGGAGAGCCACTACAAGTCCATTCTATGTAGTGAGACCCTGTACATCCTGTACTAAAAGAAAAAAAGCAGTGAAACTGTTCCAGGCCTGTTCTGCATGCGATGTGTTGGGACTTTTCTGTCTCCTGAGTGGGGGCCCAGAGCACCCTGCTGCCTACTGTCAAAGTTGGCTCAGCACCTCCTGAGCAGCGGCTGGCGCTGTCCCCTGTACTTCCTGTACAGATGGCAATGGACTCATTGACCCACCTGTCCCGTCCCTCTGCCCCTGGCCAGATGCACCCAAGATTAGGTCCCAGGAACACCAATTCTTGCTTCAAGAGCAGCTTTTTCCCCCAGTTCTAGGAGTGTGAACCCTGGGCTTTTGCACTGGGCTACATCCTCACCTCTTTTTACTTTTCATGAAATAAAAAGCCTGTGCTCCCCTCGCCTCAGCCTCCCACATTGCTGGGTTTATGGGACACAGTGTGCACTACCCCACCCACTCTAGGGATATCTCAGAGAGCTCCCGCTGGCCATCACAGAGATCTGAGCATCACTGCTATCCTCCTCCTCCAGCACCTGCTCCCTTCCTCCCCCACTGGCACAGTGTAGGTAAACAAATTTTATTTTTTACCAACAAATAAATGGTGGAAGTGCCTGGTAGAAACATAACCAGCTTTTCTCCTCTATATTTTCACAAATTACATACCTGTTCTTTGAACCATCTGTTTGGATCTATAACTGTTAGGGAACTTAGTTTGGCTGTGTCATCATCCAGAAGTAGCTGCTTACATAAATCAGAGGCCTCTTTGCCCATGGGGGGCGGCTGCACACAGCTCAGGACGGCTCGGGGTGCATGTTCCTTTCTGCATAGCCGCAAAATGACTGCTCCATGCAGTATTGGACCCACATCCCAGGCAAGGAGAGGGCAAGATGAATCTGCTTTCTCCTCAAAGAATTTTTTAGAGGTCACATGTAGCAATTTGTCATGCAAGCTCATTGATTAACAGGGCTCTGCCAACAAAGTGAATACCGGCCCCAGCAGGGCAGGGTCCTTCTGGTCTGAGAGGAGGGAGGGAGGACAGGGCTGGGCAGATTTCCAACAAGCCTTGACTCCTGGTTATTACATGTGCACTCTGAGTGGTGACCGGGCAGCATCCAGGTCCCTCCCTACCTTTAGCCCTGGCCAGTCCTGCCTGAGCCCGGGCTCTGCCCCAGGGGCACTGGCAGCCGTAAAACTAGAGGTTTGCTGCTCTCCCCAGGGGCTGGCGGGGTCCCTTGGTGTCTTTCGACTCAAGAACCTCAAGCTGGACCAAAGCCCAAGATTTTATTCCTAACTCAGAGACCTTGATGGCCACAGCCCTCTGGAGTCCCTGTCCAGAGGCTGGCTCAGATTTGCCTGAGTGCCACAGACCTTCCCCTGATCCTGGGAGACAAACCCCCCTGCCAAGCCCCAGGCCACCACTAACTCCTGAGGAAAGACAGGTCCCCAGACTCAGTCCCACTTAGCAGGATGCCCATGTCCAGACAACCTGCGTTCCAGTGTCTGCCGGCCTCCTGTTGGCGCACTGCCCTTTCCCTGCCGAGGCCCCAGCCCTGCCCTGAGTGTCCTGTACCACTCACTTGGCCCTCCATCTGCAGGCTCCTCTGGCCTAATGTGGCCCTGGGGGTCTGTCTGCCCTGAGCTGCTGGCATTAGGGTCTGGGACTATGGCTTGTGCCAGGCCTTATTAGAAAAGACACAAACCCCAACACAGCTTGAATCCCTGAGCCGGGAGAAACCTGTCCCCCACCCCCACCCTCTTCCTCCCTTAGTTGTCTCAGGACCCTAGGCCCCTGTGCAGGACCAGACCAGACAGATTTGATCTCAAAACAAAGTAAAGGAGCCAGGCATGGTAGTGCATGCCTGTAATCCCAGCACTCTGGAGGCTGAGGCAGGAGGATTGTTGTGAGTTTGAGACCAGCCTGATCTACAAAGTGAGCTTAAGTCCAGCCTGAACTGCATAGTGAGACCCTGTCTCAAAAGGACAAAAAAAAAAAGTACAAAGGCCACACACTCCACATGCCTCGAATACTTCACACAAAACTAAAAGGCAGATTACAACCTCACAACAAATAATTTTTATGTGAATGAGGGACTCATACAAATGACTAAGAAAATATATTCCAATTAGAAGTTAACAACGGGTGTGGCAGCACATGCCCATAATCCCAATATTGGAGGCTGAGAAGGGCAGATGGATGCGTTCCAGGCAACCTGGACTCCATAGCGAGACCATCTCACAAAGCCGAGAAACAAACAGCCTGGATTAGCTCAGTGGTGCAGTGCCTGCTTGGCAAGTGGGAGATCCTGAGTTCCATTCGCTATACTCCCCTCAGAAGCCAAAAAGCAACAAAAACTTAAAGGCTAAGTTGAGATAGGCCCCACACATGCTTGAGGCCCAGGCTGGCTGTAGGCTGAATGCTCTGTAGTTTCCATTTCCAGGACTGAAAGATAAACTTTAAATAAGAATCAAGCTGATAATTTATAGACTGGGGCGGGGAAGCCACAGGAAATTTCCCTACAGATAAAAACATTCAGTAAAGCACTTATTCCACTGAGCCATCTCTCCCCCCCACACACACCTTTTTTTTTTTTCCTTTGGTGGAACCAGGGATTGAACTCAGGCCCTTGCACTTGATAGGGAAACACTGAAACATTCAGAATATAAGGGTGATAGTGACGTTTCTTTCCAAGCTCAGCCAATGGGGTGTGGTTCCACATCTAGGGCTCTCCTGGTACCATGAGCCAGGTGCACTGTGAAAGAAAACAAGGGACTATAGAGTGGCCCTGCAACCCCTGAGAGGCCGCAGTGCACATGCTCCTCTGAAGCGTGTGCGTGCGGGGCATTGAACCATGCTGGCTGTGGAAAGCCAAGGCCGGATGGAGCTCACAGGCAGTGTGTGCCGACAGCAGGGATGTGGGTGGGGGACGCGAGCGTAGCCCTCTCCCCACACACATTTCACATCCACTAGGATCACGGTCTGCATGCTAACTCGTGTAAAACACACCGTTTCATCATCTCCTTGTGAGGGCTCCAGTAGCATCAATTTACGTTTCTGAATGTCTGTGATTACGTACTTGCAGTACACAACGAATAGGCCTATCCTGGCGCGTAGCATGTCGCATCCCAGTCCTTTTCACTTCTCCTTCTCCTCCCCTCACTCTCCTCTCCCTCCACCCTTGGGTGCCCTCCCACCTGCAAAAGGTCTGCCTCTCTGTTTCTTTTATTTGTCTTTTATTTGTCCCCACAGCAGCAGCGTCATTTCAGTGACAGCGTGGCACTGGTCCTGGATGGGGAGGCACATGGGACCTATGATTCTCGCGGGCCTCCTGACCATCCCATCTTCCAGCCACCTATGCTGTCACCTTGCACACTCTGCATGAGCATCCTCTCCAGTAGGCCAGCTCTCCAGATTCCCAGAAGTGGATCCCAGAGGGAGAGGCCCGGCTCTTGAGGGTCCGGAAACACTTCCAAAGTGCCCGCCTCCTGGCAATGCCGCCTGCACAGCTGGCCCCATTGCTGCCTTTAAAACGTGATTACTTTTCAGAACTTAATTTGAAAACTTTATTTGTTTGAACTGTGAACGCACATCACAGGCAGGTCACAAATCCCTAAGTGTCCTGAACTATCAGCAGAGGAGCCCATGAGCCTGGGGCCAGCTCCCTACCCAGAGGCGATGGTCCTGGCTTGCCAGCGGAGCTCCTGCCTCACTTCACACACTGCACGAGCCTCAGCTTTGCCTGCTTGGGCCTGGTGCTTTTGGTTAACTTTTTATTCCTTCATCTGAAAACCTCTAATGAGCTCATTGTTTACAGTACCCTACGTAGGTGTACATTGCATAGAACTTACCACTTAACCACTTCCAGGGGTCAACTTAGCACATTCTCCTGGCCAGCAGCCACCACCCATCCATCTCCCGCATTCTTCGCCACATAATGCTGTCCCCAGAATCCCCAGGCCCTGTCCCCTCCCTGCCTCTGGCCCTCCCAGGTCTTGGCCCCCTCTTGGTCACCTCCATCCTGGAGCAGCCCACTGCTCCAGGAGGATGGCATGAGCCTCCTGTCCCCACCTCGCCCCTCTCCTCGCAACCCTGGTGACCCTTCTAGCTGTTTCTCCCCCAGGCACTGAGCCCACAGAAGCAGGCATTTGTGCTGGAGCTCCTGTCTGGCTGCCTGCAGTACAGGAAGCTCCTGGCCATTGTAGTGGATGCCTTCTATGTGCGGGACAGCCAGCTCTGCCTGTGGACCGACTATAGCCTCTTCCAAGGTGAGTGTCATCTGTGTGTCCCCAGGGCTCTCCCCTGCAGTGACCTAGGCAGTGGCAGGGTGACCAGAGAGGACATGACCCCTCACCCCGCAGATGAGAAACTGAGGCCCCAGGCTCATGGAAGGCCACGGGGCTGGCAGTGAAATCTGTCCCCTGCCCCTACACAGCCTTGGCCCAGCACAGGAGGCCCAGCCTGGCTGAATGAGAGCCCCCTCCTTTCTCAAGCTGTCCCTGACTCTGGCCCCATCCCTAACAACTTTAACTTTAGACAGAGCAGGTCCTGAGATATGGGGGGGGGGGTATTAAAATAGGAGAGTTGCCTGTTGAGCGTGTGTTCACACCTGTGATCCTAGCACAAGTGTGAAGGATGACAAGTCTCAAAACAAATATTAGAAAAGGGTTAGGGATGTAGCTTATTGTGGAGGCCCTGGGTTCAATCCCCAGTACACAGAGAGAGAGAGACA